>OMNN01024112.1:5357-23412 GCA_900302755.1 Chromis chromis
CTGTAATTTTACTGTCTAACATTGTAAAAGAACAAATTACTATTTCTAAAAAATACAGACATTATATACAGTTCTGGCTTGTGTTCATGACTATGACTGTAAAAGTCAACATGTAAATTAATAATTTTTTTCTGTGATTTTACTGGATATTATCTGTAATTTAATAAAACGGAAAATCTGTAAAATTAATGTTAAAAATAACTTACCATATTCAGTCCTTAATAGTATATATAATTTGTCTTTTAAATAATGGCAAATATCTGTATTCTAATGATTTTTTTCTGATTTAAATACAGTAAAAAAATAAAAAATTGTTTAATTTTATGATCAGACATTTTCATTTCGGCCATTTTTTTTTATGTTAACAAGTAAATTAATTCTTCTTTTCTGTGATTTTGCCAGTTATTATATGTAATTTAAGAAAACAAGAAAACGGTAAAATAATAGTAAAGTGTTAAAAAAAATCTAGTTAAAATTTCTTTTAAATTTTCATTTTTTACAGTGTACACAAGTTAAAGTTATTGTGCAATTTATGATTTTATACATAAAATATATGTTCAGTTTATTCAATATGATATAATGTTACAGAATAAACCAGCCTATAATATATAAAGTACATAATTCATTCAAACTCTACCTTAAAAAGCTGCAATATTTATCTTCTTCTCAGTGTGACTAAACTGTCTTGTAATGTTGATTCTATAATCATAATTTGTTCTCATGTCTCTCTTACACAAAACATTTTTTAATAAAGCTTAGAAATAGACTAAAACATGGAACTGACAGGGACTGTTCAGCTGTGTAATAATTAGTTTTACATTTGACACTGGTGTTTACTTTTGACACAAAAGTCCGTACATACTAAAAAGGTGTACTTAGAGATGTTAAAACTAAGATTGTATGCAGGACTTTTACTTGCCATGAAGTATTTTCAGCTATGCTACCAGCATGAATGTATAGGTTGAAATGTTGGTCTAAAGGTCGGTCAGTTCACCACTTTGGTCTACACTGTAAAATCTCCTCAGCTATTACACAGATGGCCATGACATTTCTCATTCATGGTCCCAAGAGGATAAATCCCCAGAATGTTCCTCAAGCCCCACCATGCATCTCATGCCCATTGGGTTTTTGACCTGCCAATGTGATGACATTTGTCAACCTCAGCTGACATTTATTTGTGTTCATGCTAATTAATACATGTTAACGAGCTAAAATGCCAAAGATGTTGAACATGGTGAACATTACAGTGATTCAGCCACAACATTAAAACCATTGACAAGTGCAATGAATGACAATGATTATCTTGTTGTGATGCCGTTTTCTGCTTGATTTTAGCAATAATGTGGATATTACAGTATTTTGACACCCTATTATAATAATAACTGGTCAAGAATGGGTGTAGATCAAGGTGTTGACCCGGCCTCCACAATTTCCAGATCCCAATGAGATCGAGCATCCATGGAAAGCACTGGACCAAGCCCGATCCACCTTGCAATCCACAGAACCCAAAATATCTGCTACCAATGCCTCAGTGCTGGACACCCCAAAACACTCCCCAGAGCTCCGGTGTCTATACCTTAAAGGTTAAGAGCAACATTATGACCACCTGCCTAATATTGTGTTGGTCCCCCTTATGTCTTCAGAAATGCTCTGAACCACTGGGCATGGACAAGAGTGCAAGTTGTGCCCACAGAAACTCTGGCATTAATGTGGATGTTATTTTGACACATACTGTCCAACCTGCTAAATAAGACGTTAGCATGCTAAAATGCTAAAGATGTTAAATACGTTGAACATTACAGTGATTTAGCCACAAAATTAAAGCTACTGACAAGTATAATGAATGACAATGATCATGACGTTACAATGCAATTTTATGCTTGATTCGGGCTTTAATGTGGATTTTACCATCAGCCAAACCATAACAATAACTGGGCAGGAACACCTTTGCACTTGACAGACTGCAAAAAGCAACACAAAGTAAATTAAATTGAATTAAAAATAAAAATTCCCACACTGCCTGTAGGCACCAAGGTCCTATCACACTTGAACTTGTTTTATGGCACTTATCCAGGTTGTTTTCTCCTGACTAGATCCTTGCTTGTGTTGTATCTACTCTCAGATGTACAGTGCTTTGGATAAATGCGTCTGCTAAATGAAATTGTAGAAATTGTAGGAATAGGTCGAGGAACTTGACGAAGAGACCAAGTCTGTTGGCGCTGCGTCCAAATGTCCCCGATTCCAGGTGGTTTTAATGTTGTGGCTGATCTGCTTAACATCAGGATGTAACCATTGCCAGTGTGACCATGTTAGCATGTCAGATAACTGAAATTTCATAAATATTCTCCAATTAATACTGTAAAAGGTCAATATAATTCTAGTGGCTTTCATAGTGCATGTGCTCCCACAAACCTACATCATAAACCGTATTTACTCCACTTCATCATAAACAGGGTTCTGGTTGTGACAACACTTGCAATTATGCATCAGGTGCATTAATCAGAACCAGTGGATCCCTAATTAGTGGAACAGTTTTTATCAAAGAGAACCAGTAACGGGCTCAAAGGTCTCCGAGATGTCACCAAGCGCTTGGGGCATAAGGAGGCTAGAAAGGGGCTTTGGGTCGGGGTCACGACAGGCATGCGTTCTGATGGCTTTATTGCGGCAGTGAAAAAAAGGGGGCTGTGTTTTGGGGATGAGCAGCGGCTCGGTTCTTGGAGGGGATGCAACTAGTGGTGCAACGGAGATGGGAGAATGGGAAGTATAGACAGCTGTGCAGGGGTGAATAGGAGGTCCCTTTGTGACCTGCCAGCAAAAATCTGTGACCAATTATCTGTGTCTGACTCTCCAGGGGGAATTCTCGACCACTTTGGGTGGGTGTATGAGAGGCGATGCATTCTGGGAGATGGAGAGAGAAAGCTGGGGTGCACTGGTGGTGGTGGTAGAGGGTGAGGTGGTGCATTTGTGAGTTGTCTTTTTCTTCAAACATCAACTTTCCTGAGGAGTTACAGTAAATATATAGCATTTCAATGTGTATTTTAGCATTCTAATGAGTAAAAATGGCACGCAATAGTAATAAAACATGCTGCATTAAAGTTACAGTCAAAGGTAGGCCCTGTAGAAATGTTACTTAGCATCTCCTGTGTGTCTATTTTAAGCACAGGAAAATAACAATTTGTCCCGCAATTGCTGAAATACGCCTGCCTGCGCCTCCCCACCGCCCCACGGAGAGAGCTTCCTATTTGTGCGGTTAGATTTCCAGCTATGTGAAAAGTGTGTCCTACAGAGAGAAGGGGAAAGTGGTTGAGAGAAGGGAAGTCGGGCCCATGGATGGCTTGTAAGCCATGTGTTAGACATTAAAGAGCTAATTACAGTTTTAAAAGCCCTGTGTTTACCGCTGAGAAAAGCCTTGTTAGGTATATTTTACTGTCTCCCCTGAAATTATTCATCCTTGACAAGCTCAATTGACATTATCATAATTACAAATGTGATTGCCACTTAATCGCTCCAGCCGCTGTTTGGCCATTTTAAGTGTCTGCAGCGGAAGTCAATAATTCTTAACCGCTCCTCGTTGACCATTCATCAGAAAGCAGGATGCCGGATACGGGATAGTTGTCTTCTTCTACTGGCATGCTTGAAAGGAAAACTAACAGTAAGTTAACACAGGTACTCGTATTGGTGACATTCATCATTTCTTGTTGACATGAATCAACGCAGGCCGCTTCTCTTGTTGTTGTTGCCTTTGGAGTTAAAATGTGAAACAGTGCTGCAGTGTGTTTGCAGGAAGAAGGATAAAGGCATGTTGTGAACTCTGCCCCGGCCCGGTGTGTTATTGCATAGGGTATAGGATAACTGTGCTGCCGCTGACCCCGCCGCCACCTCTCCCCTCCGATCCCACATGGTTACCAATAGCGATGACTCCGGTTGATCTTCACCTGTCAAAGCAAAGCTCTGAGTAAAGACTTGCAGCTTGAGGAGGGGAAGGAAAACAAGAGCAGAAGAACAAACAACCCAACAAGTGGCTTTGTGAATTATGTGGGATTCCTTTCTGTAAAAAGGGTTGAAAATAGTATTAGGATTTGGTCATACTTTTAAAATAAAAGATTTGAAAAGTTATTTTTTTCTTATATTATTATAGGAAAACCACTATGAAGCAGAATTGGGAGCAGGAAATTGGAGTGCTAATACCTTATAATTGGGCCCACTTCCTTGATTTAGTTCACTATTGTTCTATGTGGGCTTGGCTTATTGGTTTATTGGCCCTCTTTAGAGTGCATCAGACAAATTTATACTAACTTTATCCGGACACCACTGACATTTGTAGTAGATGCAAGCAGTCACCTATGAATTGTACCAACATATTGATGTCTTTCCCATATTTCACGGGCTTCTGGTGTCAAATTTGCTACCCCTGGATCATTTTTGGCCAACACTGAACCTCTCACAGCTCTATTTGGAGCTCCAAAACTACAAGGCTCTGAGTTTTTTACCGACAAAGCAATGTGTTCTGGCCTCCACAACACTCTTAGCTTGGCATTTAATTCTAATAAGGTGGAAACATGCTTCTCCTCCATCATATAATGCTAAAATAGATTCTAAATTACATTAAATTTGAGAAAATGAGTGCCTTCATTGACAAGTCCCAGAAGCCCTTTATTAGAAATCTGAATAAAGCTACAATTCAGCTAAATGATGTCTAATCCCCTCCATAATACCACTATTAATTCTTGTATTAGCTTGAATAATTTCAACCCTCTTCAAGTCATAATCTTGGTTAATTTTGCAGGTGAGGTTTAGTACTACAGCCAACTCTTTGAGCTGCTACTTTGTCAGAAACACAACAGAAGAGCAATTGTTATATCTGTTGATAGTGCAGCCAAATAAATGTGCTTTGGTATTCAAAACTAATTGCCAGTGCAGTTTTCTACAAATGTAGCAGGGCACAGCAAAGCCGTGTTGTGGAATGGAGGTGGGCAGCACAGTGGTGCAGTCGGGTGGAGCCCTTCTGCATGTTGTCCCTGCGCCTGCATGGGTTTTCTCTGGCATGCGTGGCATTGGCGATTCTAAATTGGCCGTAGGTGTGAGCATGCATGGTTGTCTGTCTCTTTGTGTTGGCCCTGCGATGGAATGTCCAGGCTCTCTCGCCAAGTGTCAGCTGGCTTCAGCCCTCTAAAGGATAATGTAGGTATAGCTAACAGATGGATGGAGCCGGGGGTTCAGCTAACTGCTACATTCAATCACTCCCTTGCAACAAAGAAAACTGAAATTGTTGATGAAAAATGCTGCCAAAAGACACTGTTGACAAAGACAGATCATGCATTTCCTGTGACGGCTTCACAATAAAACCACCCATGTTTGAATCATCTCAGCGTTACAGTAGCAGCAGCAGGAAATGTTTGTTTTGCATTAACAGTAACTTAATACGGCTGATGTGGCCACATGGCAAGTGAACAGTAAACTCTGAGGCTATCAGTGAGATGACTTTAAAGGCCAGATCACAGGAATGACTTGTTTCCCGTGAATAAAAAGGCAATTTGAATCAATTACAGAAATGACCTCCAACACAAGCAATAAGTGATCCGTTATATATACAAGTAATTGTTTAATCTAAATAGAATCAAAATGGGGTTTAATTTGATGAAAAATCCTCAGTTGTTATCATGTGAATTAGATTCAAACTCACTCTTTCTGTGTCTTCAGCGGTTTGAAAAGAAGAGAAATGTGACAAGACCTAATCAATCAATCGGCAGGCAGCAGGAGGTTGGCATTGTTTTGCATTTCTTCAGTTTGTTTCTTCCTGGGATTTTTCTTCTCTTGACAGGAGGTGCCGCGAGCATACCAGCAGTTGAAAGAGGAGCCGCATTCTTTCAGCACAGATTCTCCATCCCTCCTTTGTTCAAAGTTTGTGTTTGTTTGAGGGGCTTTCCTCACCTTGAACTCTTTTTTTTTTCTTTCTGTAGATAAGTAGACTCAACCGACTTCAGACAGGGTGAGGTTTAGCAACTGGCTGCTCATTGGCCTTTTCTGGAAACAAATACTTGAGATTTTATTCATATTGCTAGAAAAAAAAAAAAGTCTCGCTGTTCCAGATGAGTGGCGGGAGTCACTTGTTTGAATTCGTTTACGGCAATGTGGTCACATTCTGTTGTCATAATGTCAGGCCAGTATTAGCATGTGGGCTATTTTATTGGCTTTTCACAATTACCCGTGTCATGTGGTTTCTGTCAGAGTGAAAGTACAATGAAAACTTCCCATGTTTATGGGAGGAACAATTCTCAGGAACCTTGATTGAAGTTGTCTGACTTAAAGAGAGAAGCCTCCTAGTAAAAAAGCCACTAAATCCTCCGTTCTGCTTGACTAGCGTCCGACCCCCTTAACTCCTGGTAAGATGGGAGTCAAACATTCCATTCAGCGCGCCCTCCTCGGCAATCTTTTTAGAATTAAAAGACAAATTTGGCTCCGGATCCTTTCTCTGTGAGCTCTATTTGTCTTGCAATCAGGGTTAAGAAAATAGCCTTGCGTCTTCACCCCTTGCCGGGGTCAGGGGAGGGGGGCGGAGGCTGAAGTGGGAGGAGGTGCATTCATCCACAGGTCATTGTTACAGTAGAAAGCAGCGTGGAGGACGGTCACAATGGAGCTGCAGGGTGAACAGACTCTCTTCTCCTCAGTGAGAGATCTGCAGAATTCCTTTTTTCTTCTGCAAAGCTGTGGGGGTGAATGTGGAAATTGAGGCTACCTGTTGCATGAAACAGCTCAGGCATTATGCATGCTGCCGGCCCGCCACCCTCAGGGGAAGGAGAGTGCAGGCTGCTGATGGAGAATTGGCCGTGGAGCCTAAAAGCACATCTGGTACATGTTGTGTGGACTTTTTCTTAAGAGTGCAGATGGTCTTGAATTCCTTTATATAAAAAAAGAACTCTCCATTCTACAAAAATAATACTAAAAAAAAATGGAACCTTGGGGAATCTTGACCTTCCCTTTTGGGGATTTGTGTTTCTGCTTCAGTCCCTGGAAGCTTTCTAAGTTGCATGGAAGGGAACAGAGATACAGCTGCTGAGCTTCGACAGTAGAATAAAAAAAAAAACTGTAGAAGTAACAGAAACTACATTGAGCAGTTGTTCTCTACAGAGGTTATGTAATGAGACACAAACAGGTGATGTATGAGTGGGCAGGAGCTGCAAGCTGTGGCCTGGCTTCTGTTGACATTGGCCATGTTCTTCAGGGAAAGGCAGCAGAACGGATCCGAGCACAGGCCTCTCATCCACCCCTCGGTCCTTCACATTCTCTCTGGCCACTCCATACATTTCAATGCACTTCCTATTCACATCTCTAACACAACGGATTTGAAACGAACTACTGCAGAGACGTACGACAAACTAACAAGAGCTCACAATTAGGATTTGTGTGAGAAATTGAATGGTAAAGAAGCAGAACATGGAGTCTAGAACAAACAAACAGATCTGCTTGCATCTCCGTTCGCCCTGCAACACATGGACCTTTTTTTCTGGCAGTGACCGGTGTCTGCTGACTCACCGAGGCGCACCTCGCCAGCTATTCATACCTTCCTCCCACTCTCATTTTATTTCTCCAGAAAGTCTGTCAGGTAGCCAGCTAACCAGGCTATCATCCAGCCGACACACCAGATGGGAAACTCAAGAGTGAAAACTTCAGATAAATCTCTGCAACTTCTCCTCTGAGTGAGACGATTGTCTGAAACTATTGTTTAGTCCAGTGTAAATGGATTTTTTATTTTTTTTAAATTCTAGAATAAACAGCAGTCTTTCTTGGTTGACTATCATTACTGATGATGTCAGTTGGAGCTCTGGTTTCGCTGGTGGCCTCGAGTGCAGCTGTCGAGGCCAGTCTTTGAAGCACACACCTGGGGCAGAGGAGCTGATGCTAAGGCTTTACTCAGAAATGGTGCCAGCCACTTTTTGACCACTTCTCTGCCAGCAATTTCCTGTCTCGTGTGGTTCTCCAGATCCTTCGCCGTAACGCCAGTGCTTGAAACAGTCTTCGATGGAGTCCTTTTACTTCTTTTTAGGGCTCAGATGAGTATCTCAGTCATGTTAAGACCAGGCGAGGATAGAAAACTTCTTCGATAGAAGGATAGAAGTTACATCTTTTGAAACTCATTGTAGTTGTTCCATTAATCATTGACGTAGATTACAATCACAATACTAATCATCCACTTCTGTTAAATGAAAATTATGTCTTTTGCACATTGAGTCTTCTAGCTTTGGCCATCATTTTTTATTAGTTATGACCCTCACGAAAGTAAACGCTCCGATCTGAGGATGTTTCAAGATCGCAACAAACTCCCGACACATGATTTAAGTGACTTGATTTGAGGTTAAAGTGACATAAAGCACACCTAAAATGACAACATTAATCCCCCACAGGAAGATAACATGCACACACAGCTATGGTAGGGTGCAGTTAGTCGAACCAGGAAGTCAGAGTATAAATTCATGGATGTTTACAGCTGATAGTTTGGGTAATAATTTTACAGTTGGTTTGTGCTTTCTCTTAAATACTGTAAACTGTATACCTCTAACCCCAACCCGCACGTAGCTTGACACTAAACACTGTCCCCAGACACTGTCTCCATGTAACTCATCAATGCGGGATGCAGAAACTAATTCTTTTAAACTCTTGCTCAAACTTAAGTCAAGTAACATTTGTGACCCAACCCCGAGTCAATTTCTGCAACTAGCTAATGGAAAAACAAAGTGCTGCGCTGCTCTAAAGTGGACAAACCCTCCACAGTCCTCTCTTCCAGGGGTGAAGGCCACGATAATGGCGGTGATAATGACGGTCATGTGGACGAGAGGTATTTAAATCTGTTCCCCAGGAGAACCACTGAAGAGCAAAGATGGGCTCTCCCCCACTGCTCTGGGCCCAGACTGAAGCCCCTGTCTGGAATGCAATCTGCCTGCCATCTGCAGGCCTCCATGGCTCTGTTTGATATTCAAACAAACACCTGTCAAAAGTCCATGTCTCATCTCACACAGCTCTTGGAAATTGGCAAAAATCTCAACTTCTTCCTTGCACCAAAAACAGAGGGGAAGAGGGGGCAAATGTGGCTTTTTATTCCAACCATCTGTGCATGTGTTAAATATAGATTTTTATGGAAGGCTCAAAGGACCAGTTCTACTTTCCACTAAAATGTCAAAGAATAATAGGCCATTCAAGGTGCTGCATTCAGCGAGGTGTTTGCACAATAAATTATTTCAAATTCAATTTGTTTTTTTCGCCTTAACATCGGCCTGCACTGCCGACTGAGCTGTGGGTGTGCAGTCACGGTGTGATGATGCCAAGAAGTTCGGAGGATGTTCTCAGATGGAGGAATAGCCTTTGTACAAAATCTATCCATGTCCCCCTTTTACTCCTCCTGCTCCCTGCTGTTTTCCACATCTCTCCCTCTTCCCTTCTCCCTTTCCCCCTCACTCATATTGAGATGAAGGGTCTGCTGTAGGATGACGGGCCCTGCTTTGGCAGCGATCCAGGCCACACATCTGCCTGACTGCTGTTCCCCTTTTTCTTTTTCTCCCCCCCAACAGCCCCCAACAGTATTGGTTCAGTTGTCAGCCCATTTCAGGGTCTGTCTCAAGGTCTGCAGATGTGTTTCTCAGAGCAGCAATGATGGACTCTTGCAGAGATCTCTAGTGTGAGTGACTAATGGCGCGGAGACATCTCTGAAGGCATTGAAGAATGGATTTATCCAGTGTCATTTATCACACTGCCTGTCAGTGCCAATATAAATGCCTGATGGAAAGCACACATTCACCTTTGAGTGGAACTGACTCAGTCGCTCCACAAAAAAAAACGAAGAGAAAATCCGCAGTGAATCACAAGATAAAGTGCAGCATTTGGGAGAGAAAGATTCGTATTGTTTTTGATACTGAAAATAAATTCGCAATGCAGTAACACAATCCTTTTGAGTTCAAGGTGAGCATGGAGAATATTTACTTTTGTGCAAAATCAGGGAAGAATTTAACAGTTTCAAGGCCAGCTGGTTTTCCCATGTCAGTGACTTTGGCCTGTCGAGACCATCTGTGGAGGCTGTAGAACTTTAGGCCCCCTCATGTTTTCTCTTGAAAGGATTTTATGTTGTGTTTTTTGCATCTGCTATCAGTAAGATTTTGAAAGCTGCACATTAAGTTTATCATAAAAACAACGGCACATAAAACAACATCCATTATTCATCCATGCTGAGTCAAGAATGAATGCTTTCCAACTCTGAATGTACCTGTGAGTTGAAAAATTCACAAGTTCACTGCATGTTCTCAGCACTCGACCAGAGTTGATGCATGTATGAATCTGAGCACCTCGCGTCCTGATGCCACAGAGCAGACTTTTTGCTTTTTGTGAGAGGAATTATAAAATGTTGCAAGACTAATCCAAAGTATACCGAAGCAGAAAAAGGGCACAGCTGAGTGCATTTTTGGGACAATAAACCAAGCGGCGAGTTTTATGTAAAGATGTTTTAACGGGTGAGAGGGAGAGAGACAAGGGAGAGAGGGAGAGAAAGGTAAAAAGGAACAAGGAACTGACAATTAGGGACAACTAATCACCGAGTGTGTAGCCAAGCGCATCCCCCCACGCTGGTGCCAGCGCTTGCACTGTGCTTGAACCTGTGCTGAATGCCAACGGCAGATAATTATAAACCCGCAGGGCAGGCCTCCTCTGTGCAGAGGGAGGAATGGAGCCTCAGCCAAGCCTGAACTCCTGACCTTCTTCACACACCAAGCGTCTGTTGTGGGCTTCGGGAGGTGCAAGATGGGTCACAGCAAGCCGTGAGGCAACTGGGAGAGAATGAGAGGGAGAGGGAGAGAGAGGTGGTTGAGGGTTAGGAGAGGAAAAGGGGGGTTGGATGGGTGAGGGACACGGAGCAGAGAGGGTGAGGTGGGGGATGGAGGCTGCTCAGTGGAGGGTCACTTTTTTGTTGGCATTCTTTGGTGGGAGCTTCCAGCCAATCGCAGCGGAGAAGAAACCACTTGACAAATCAGAGTGAAACCCACAGTAGGAGAAATCCCTTTTGTTATGCCTGTTTGGTTATCTCCTCTCTCTTTATCAGCATTCATTAGGTGGGGAAATGTAGTCTGTTCAACCCCTTTTGTATACAGAGAAAAGCCTTTGTTTGAGCCGGATCATCTTTTAAAGTTCCCTTAACTTATCATTACATTGTCACACATTATCAGCAGTTAATTATTTAAATGTGTGATCCTTAACAGGTTTAAAGTCCTGATCTTGTGTGTTATTGCCCCATTAAACAACGCATTGAGTTTACAAACTGTTGGCAGAATATTTTAAGTGTTGGAAAGTTCCTTGTTAACTCATCTACACGCTACAAATTACTATTTTTCAAGAGTAATTACAGCATTATTACATAACTATACTTACATTACTAATGAATAAGGTTACTTGTTGCTTTTATTACTCATCCAAGCTTCGTCAAAGGTTTCACAAACACACATTTAACAAGCAGCCAGTCTGTAGTTTGGAGGTATTTACTGAGCATTGACAGCTTGTTTAATGTCAGCCAATGAAGCTCAATCCCTCAGCCTCCACCTGTGAAATAAACCAGCCGGCTGCTGTGTACTGAGTGTACTGGCCAAGACAGACACTAGCAGCACTATGTAATAGGTTACCAACATACATATATAACAATTTAAAGTGCCCATGTTATGCTCATATACAGGTTTGTAATTTTTACTGTTGGGGGTCTACTAGAATATGCTTACATGCCCTGACTGGTCAGTTAGCCCTGTGAAAGTGATGCAACGTTGGTTATATATCATAGCCCCTGATCTATAAAAAAACATATTTTATGTTTGAGGGGCAAACTAGCCGGTAGGAAGGTGTTATGCAAATATGTTACATGATAACGTACATAAGTTACGGAAGAAAAGCCTAGACTTCAAATGAGGTGTTTTAGGCAGGTAAAGAGCTGGCATGGACTTTGGCTTGTTAGTCTGCAGACCTTTAACATGCACAAAAAACCTATAATACATTTGTGGTAGATGTCCACAGGATCAAGGATCTGATCATAATACATCTGGAGTAACCAGGAGATGCATGTCTATTATTTAGGTATCATTTAACTGTCAGACCAATTGGTGAACAGAAAGTCAATACGATGATGTAATATGATGATCAACACTTCCTATTTATTCTATGTAAGCAGCTGTGCAATACATTTTGGTAGCATTGTGATGTGTTTTGAGAGACCAGGCATCATGTTGCCTGCTTCTTATTTGCATAAAGTTGAGGTTTGGGCTACTTCACTGAGTGTGATTTGCAGCCCCTGGAAACTTTCAAACAACTTTGAAAACAACTAACCAAAGAATCTAACCAACCAACCAACCAAAGAATCCAACCAACGAACCAACCAACCAACCAACAAACCAGACCAAACCAACCAACCAACCAACCAACCAACCAACCAACCAACCAACCAACCAACCAACCAACCAGACCAAATCAACCAACCAACCAACCAACCAACCAACCAACCAACCAACCAACCAACCAACCAACCAACCAACCAACCAACCAACCAACCAACCAACCAACCAACCAAATCAACCAACAAACCAACCATCAACCAACTGTTATCAATCTGAACTGAAGACATATTCAGCAACTGTATGGCTTGTTTCCCGCCTCAAGTGTTTTCAGAAACACATTTTAGTGACCTTTTTTTGTAATAAAAGAGAAACAAGCCGGCATATTGGTGTGGCTTGAAATCCAGGCAGGCTCAGAGTAAAACATGCATCCATTCAGGTGCAGCCATTGTTTGCGTGGCCAGAGGAGGTTGGAGAGCAGCTGTCAATCATCTGTCGTGACACTGCTGAATCATACACCCATCAAGCGTCCAATGTTGAAACGCAGCGTGATCCCTCGTGGTTAAAAACGTCTGTGAACACATATTGTAAAGAGGAGGGAAAACCCCCAAAAGCATAATATAGTGTGCGTTACAGTATCATAAAATTGCAAAAATATGTGTCATGTCATCACTGTCAGTCAATCATAACACGTATCTGCCTCCAAGTCACAGAGTTGTTTTGAATGAACTTAGTGAGATCAGCTGTATAAGATCCAGGCAATTCTGCAACTGATTCCAAGTGAAGGGAGTAACGTACTTAGATGCACATTTTTTCCAATTCAGCAAACGCTCTGGAAACAGATGATGATACAATATATAGATAAAACTTAACATAAAACATCTGGAGTAACCAGGAGATGCATGCCTACTCTTTAGGTATCATATAACTGTCAAACCACTCTGTAAACACAAAGTAAATACTGTACTAGAGTGATTAGTAATGCAGTATTGGAGCTTTATGTTTTAACTCTTACACTACTTGTTGCTGAGAAATGCGATCACATTTACAGAAATGCATTATAAAAGCAATGCAATACTGCCCAAAGCTGATTATTTGTACGCATGACATTTTTGTGCTTCTGTTGTCAGCATGTACCTAATGATGAAGAACCAGATTATGTTCAAATGGGTGACAAATTAAAGGAAAAACCAACATAAAGTGTCTTAAAAAGTGGCCGGGCCACCACCAAAACAGCTTCAGTGCACCTTGGCATTAATTCTCCATGTCTCTGGATCTCTATAAAAGCGATGAACACCTTTTTAAAAAAAAAAGACATTCCCTCATTTGGTGTTTTAATGGTGGTGATGGGGAGCGCTGTTTAATATGTTGGTCCAAAATCTCCCATTGGTGTTCAGTTGAGTTGAGATCAGGTGACTGTGTGAAAACAACTAATCAAAGAATCCAACCAACCAACCCACAAACCAAACCAACCAACCAAAGAATCCAACCAACCAACCAACCAACCAACCAACCAACAAACCAGACCAAATCAACCAACCAACCAACCAACCAACCAACAAACCTGTACTAGAGTGATTAGTAATGCAATATTGGAGCTTTATGTTTTAACTCTTACACTACTTGTTGCTGAAAAATGCGATCACATTTACAGAAATGCATTATAAAAGCAATGCAATACTGCCCAAAGCTGATTATTTGTACGCATGACATTTTGTGCTTTAAAAGGGATGAACACCTTCTTTTTTAAAGATATTCCCTCATTTGGTGTTTTAATGGTGGTGATGGAGAGCGCTGTTTAACATGTTGGTCCAAAATCTCCCATTGGTGTTCAGTTGAGTTGAGATCAGGTGACTGTGAAAACGAGAGCATAGAAATGTTTCATCACAGGATAAAGGTGATCATATAGAACATCTTTTTATTGATTTGCTGTGACCCAAACCATGCCAGCAAAATGCCTCACACAGCAAAATGGAGCCAACTAAGGTCAAGTGTTTTTTTTGTCTAGTTTTTTCCTTTAATTTGTCACCCATCTGTATGCCAGGTTTCATATCAACAAAGTCGGCCCGTTGTTATGTTCTTCTTATTTATCTTGAACCTGAGTGAAATAAGACAGTAGTTAAGTCAGGGTCACTGTGGCCCCAAAATACTGGATTAAAAAATTGACCAAACACGTTATGACCAGAGTCCCAATGTTCATTTTCCCCGTCTTCTCTGTCAAGTCAGAAATGTCGGCGGACCACCTCGGCTCATCTGGCCTCCTGCTCTCATCATGAAGATCTCTCTCGCTTTGCACTTTGCCAATTTCCCATGATTGAATGTAATTGGGACCAGATAACCCCCTTCTCTCTCTCTCCCTCTGCCTCTCTCCTCAGCGCTCTTTGATCACTTCTGACCTGGCTCCGGCTCAACTCTGACACACTGGCAACCATTTCTTGGGTGGCTTGTGATTGCTCGCAGACAGACAGCGAGATATATTGAGTATTGATGTGTGAGCCTCCAAATCCAACTTTGCTGCAGTGAATATTACAACGTCGTTTCTCTGGCAGCCTCGCAGAAAATACATGCATGTGTGCAGTAAAGCAGTGTGAGTTACTTGCGCGGCGTTGTTTATGCATGTGTATGTGCATTTCATGAGTGATTGTCTGGGGGGGGAACAGAACAAGATGTGCACAAAGATTCCCAAATTTGATTCAGGAGATTTGTAAATCCTGTGCAAATTACTGTTTTCTCCCCGCCGTACTCCTCTTTGAAACTCGTCTTCTGAGGCAATCGCTCCCAGATGGAGAATATTAGATGTAATCACTTCCATTTGCTGGCTCTTTTACTCTCACTGCGAGGTGACACGCTGTCTCCCTCTGACATCTCCTCACAATGGACAATTACCGAGCACTCATCAATCACTTTTCGACGGAGATATTTGACACTCGAAATCTGTTAGAAATCATCTCATTTGATAACCCCGGAGAAATCTACAAATCTGCTTCAGAATAGATTCTCTCCACTGAGTGGCCCTATCTGAGCTATTTTGTATGCCGTTTCAAAAACTGTCAAGTGCACTCAATATAAATTCCATAAGCCCTTTACTTATAGTGTCGAGCACATACATACTGGAAGAGTTCCTTTTGATCTGCTGTTTGACACAAATACTGTGTCAAGGGTATTGGCTCGGCTTTAAAGATAGCCATGTGCCTTACAGCTATTCTACTGTCGGGAATCTGTCTCTCACTCTGCCATATGGAAAAGATGAAAATCGCAGATGAGGGAGACTGACGTGTGGAGTTAGTGGTATCCACCTCTCTACCTCCACACTTCTTTTTTTCATCTCTCCAGCTCCCTACATGTGAAATCCTCTTCTCTTATCCTAATTTCTAATTCGTTCCTCTTAATCTCCATGCTCTTCTTCCCCTCTTGCCCAACCTCCACCCTCCCTCCTCTCCCATCCACCCTCACCCTCTCTCTCTCTCTCTCTCTCTCTCTCTTCCCTCTATCCTTCATTCTCCGAGACAGACAATAAAGCAAGCTTTTCCATGGCTGACCTGCAGTTCACCCCTACCTCCGCACCATCCCAAACCCACAGACAGTAGAGGGTGAGTTACTGCCCAGGATCCACGCTGGTGCACAACAGTCGCACATCCAGGTCCAGAATCCGGGTCCCACAGGGCTTTTTTTTTTCCGAGTGGTCTACTCTGTTTTGCTCAGCGCCAATGGGGGTCACGCAGACTCCAGACGTGCACACATCATCTTGGGGGGAGAGAAGAATGTCAAAATGAAGGAAAGAGGAAATTCTGTTTCAACCGACCTGCAATTCCACTCAGGCCTCCTCTTACCGTTCCTGAGACAAAAACCTGAACAAATTTCGACATCCATCTAATTCTAGCCTCCTCCCTGCTTTTCTCACGACCCTCGTTTGACACAGCCACATCCCTGACCTCTGGATCTGTCATTTGGCGAGCAGAAATTACAGTTCATGCGAATCAGATGTTACAGAGAGGAAACCGAGTGCTCCTTTGTTGCCTCGCAGCCCGGGCCAGAGGAGGAGCACCTGTTTCCAAATAAATCTTCCGATAAAAGTGATATACTGTAGCTCGATCATATGTCTGGAAATGTGGAAATCTGATTCCATGCACATGCATACTGTTTTTTCACTCCCACATGAATTCTTCATCTATCGCCTCGAGGTATAAGTTCCCGTTTTGCACTCCCCTTATCTTAAGTAAAGCCCAGAATTCTGGATTTAAAGCGGAGGCCGGAGTCACATGCTTCTTCCAGCCGCCTTCATCCTGGAGAGGCTGCGGAGCTTTTTGACCCCGGGGTTACCGGGGTTGAGGTAGAGGCCCAGCAAGCCCTCACTGGTGGAACCATGAACCGTGTCAGGTCATGTCAGCTCTCTGCTCAGCTCCCCTTACTTGAATGTAAATAAAGCCAGACTGGCTCGGTTCCACATCAGCAGCACCGCTCAGCCTCTTTTGTCGGGGCTTGGATGACATCCTAACAGGAAGGCCTTTTATTTAAACTCTCTTGTTCCTCCGTGGAAAATAATAAAGTTGGGTAATTAATATCACTAATTGAGAACTATTCCAGCTTTTAGATACTTTTTTTTAGATAATTTGACCTCTTGGGAAATATGATTATTTGCATTCATTGAGAGGTAGATGAGAAGACTGATACCACTCTAATGTCTGGGAGAGAAAAAGCTAGCTTGGCTCTGTGCTAAAAGTACAAAAAAAAAAAAAAAAAAAAATCCCTCCAAGTCCTTTTAAAGCTCCCTAATTAACAGATTAAATCAGAAAAATGCTTCCAGTCAAGTTAAATCATCTATTTAAAACGAGTTACGTATTGTTTTCATGCTATATTGTGACCTAAAAGGACCCGCGAGGCCTTTTTTTTCTAGACAAAAGCGAAAAATCCAATTCAAGCTTTGTTCCATCCCCAAGAATAACCCATTTTAACTGGGGACCTCATCCCAAAGTAAAGAAAGAGGAGAGCCCAGACCTGGTCCCAGGAGGTCATAAATTGTCAAGGCAGACCCAGTTTAGGCAGGGAATTGAGTCCAAGCAGAAGCTCCCTTTTAAAAGAATCTAGTGGTCTCTGTTTCTCCCAGAGTTTAACCCTCTCACCTCTCCTTACCGGCCACTCCTTTATTCACTATGGGCTGATTTATTGGGGTTCACGAGGGAGAAAAACAAGCATAGCGTAGCCATCAGCCTCGCCTGTGATAAATGACCCGCACAGCTATCTTCATCTCAAGTGGGACCTACAGTTCCAGTGGGTGAGAGGGAGAACATGTGTGTATAAAGTGGGATCATGTTTGTGGTTTTTTTTTTTGCATAAAATGTGCTGATGACAGAGGAAAAAATGGCAACAAAAAAAAAGGCCTAAAGGGAGATCTCATAACGCAAAATGTCTTCATCAGGAACAGAAATTAGAGTGAATGATCATTTTATGCGTCTATAAGGATGTATAGTAATATTTCCATGTAGATCTTTATGCTGTCTTGTTGCTACTAATTTATAGTTTTCTCTATTGTCCTCCTCTGTCTCACCAGTGTCCCTGCTATCCCTGGTTCCAGCCCCTCTTCTCCCCAAATGAAATTCTTGGGAAAGTCATTTTATATCACCCTTTGACTGTGCATTGAACTGTAAAACCACCCCATTGGAAACAAAATAAAAGGGATAGGAGAGGGGAGAGAGAAGGGGTGGTGG
>OMNN01024113.1:0-26116 GCA_900302755.1 Chromis chromis
TTAATAAATTATGTATTTATTTATTTCCAATTTTAATTAATTAATGAAACATTTATTTAATTAATTAATTGTGTATTTATATATTTCATTTTGGCACATTCCACCCTCCATAGAAAAGGTCTATTCATGCAGTTTCATTTGATAATTGCCAAACCTCCCTGCAATAAATACTTGGACAGCAATTGAACAGAGTAAGGAATGCAAAAATGGCTCCATCAGGATCCTAGGGTTCAACAACAATTAGACCAATATAACCCTTGAACCCCAACCCCAAGCCTGTCACATTTTTAATTAACTGTCGGCTCATTTTTCACAGCAATATAAAGTCCTGCGTCTCAATGGAAACTGCACAACCATAGCTAGAAGTAGGAAGAACTCAGAAATGTCTTTTGTGCAGCTTGACTCAAGTATAAGGACATAAATCATAAAAACAACAACAAAAAAAGATTTCTTGTGTACAACATTTGCCCACAGATGTTACCAATTCTGGAAAAATGACACTCCATACTATAGATATTTCACTATGCATTTTTAATTTGTTTTCATACTAGTCTCCTATCTGCTCTGTGTAAACACAGTCTGCACTTCAGTCCAGCTTAGCTGAAAAGTCCCCCACTGTAGACACATAGAAGTCAACACATTGTTAATTTAATACTAGCACAGTGACACATTGTTAAATTGTACATGATCCTGCTGTGACTGATGTACAGTAACCTTGTCTAGATCTAAATTATTATGGTATCCTGCAGTGGCTTCATTAAAACAGACAAGAGAAATCTTTGCATTAGGGCAGTCGTCTATGAAACCCAGGATTTAACAGCGGTGCATTTTCTTTTGTGTTTGTAATAAGGTCCATTGAGGTTGTGCAGCCAGATCCGCCCCCTGAGTACAGCAGTCTTCCTCACTGGCTGTCTGAGCTGACAGACACCAAACTCAAAAAGCTGCTGGAGCAGGGAGACTCCCAGAGGGTCAGAGAGTTATCACTGGTTCTTATTACAGTCCTAAATGAGGTAAGAGAGGACACTGATTGATACATTTATTCATCCAGTCACTATATGTGGTATGCTTACGTCTGTATTTACTTTCTTCCAGTATGAACAGACCAAGGATCCATCAAAGGTGTCCAGAGAGGAGCGCGACTACAGAGTCAGAGTGCGCAGCAACATCACCAGAGCTCTGACTGCTTTAGACCTGACCACCGTCAACGACATCCAGCAGACCTCCGCTGCTCTAGCACAGTGCACGGTGAGCAGGACAAGAGTGATGGGAGGTGGAAGGGAAATGAAAGGAAAGATGGAAATTTGAAAACGCTAAGAGCCAAGTTATGGCAGTTGGTCAGCACAGGTCTGCTCAGATGGTTGCAATGCATCTCATATTGAACACAGAAAAAGACACAGGTCTATTATTACAGGATATAGCAGCTACTTACAGACTGAGCTGCAGCACCATGTCAGTGAACATTTCTGAAGTGGGTTTAGAACAGTAGGCGGATGTAGCACAGGATTTCTGGAGAATTTAGAACTTGTGTCTAGGCACCGTCGATGGAAATTATGTATAAGTCAAAGCACCTCCAAAGTCTGGCAGCGACTACTTCAATTACAACTCTTCAAACAATTATACAAAACATTTGGATGACAGAAAAGCTTCCTATGCAGTCTCTCCTCAAGACAAGCATTTGTATTGAGCACCATTTGTTGTCCTTGCGTACATGTAGTCAGCCTGGTTGCATCGCATTCACAAATTTTGGGCAGCACATGGACGTCCGCAAAGGGGTCTGCGCACCCTTGTGGGCTTTGATGGATGGCAAAATTTGCAAGACGTGGCCTTAAGATTAAAGGTAGAAAAAGATATGTGTAGCCAACAAATGGTAACAAAAGAGTGTGTGTTTTACAGGCGGTGAGTCCTGAGTTCATCTGTGAGGAGTGTCAGAACAGCACTCTGAACAAGCTGGAGTCCATGTTGGAGATCCTGCAGACAGACACCAAGCAGGGCACCGTCACCCCCACTGAAATAGCTGACAACATCCTGAACATCATGGGTAAGAAAGACTCTCTGCTGTATCTCTGCTATCTTTCAGAACAGTGTTGGTGGATGAAATCTGGATGAAAGTAAACTGTAATTAGGAACCAAGTTATATATTTGTGTATGCAGATGGTGATGCCTCCTGTTTCTTATCACCATATCACATACTTGGCTGTAATTAAATGGCAGCATATTTGGTTTATTAGATATTGTTGAAGCAAAACTTCAATGCTTAACACTCCGGGCCCCGAGTGAGAATTCTGCTGCCGTGTTTTAACTGACCATTCTGATTCAAGTTATACAATGTCTAAAAGCACAAAGCCTCATGATTCAGACTGTGTTAGTCTGAAGGCAGAGCAATGAGTGCCAGTGTAGCTACAAATCTATCTGTAATAGATATCTTTTCAAACTGCTACCCTTTGTCATAATGTAACTTTTTCACACTCTATGATGGTGAATGCCGGTGAGTCATGATGAGTGTTACAGGCTTATAAAGAAATAGAGTTAGACAGTCCGTCATTTCACGAGCTGTGTAATTGAATGAGTAATCTGCATGAAAGATCTACTGAAGATTTTCACTTTTCCCTGAATATGTGTTCAGTGGAAATCCATCCATCTATTATCGACACACCAGTATTTTGACTAATCGTATGTAATGTGCCATTCTGGCGGGAAAATTGTTTAAATCACCAGCTAAAGATCAAGATATTTCTAAAAAAAAAAAAACGGACAGAATTGTCGGATTTTCAACTTTCTCAATGTCTTTGAACTATTCATCAGCCATGTGCTGGTCCATCTTAATACTGAACCAAATCTAAGCTTTAAATCATCCTATTCCATCAATATCACTTTATTCTGTCTCCTTTAAAAATGCCAAAACACAGTTTGCTCTTACTAGATTCTGTAAACAACAACAACAACTTAGCTGTCACCAACAGTCACATGACAAAAAAAAATGAACTACAGGCTGTGTTTGCACAGAGCAGATAGGACACAAGTATGGAAACAAATTAAAAATGTAAAAAGTAAAATATCTGTAATACATAGAGCCACCACGTTTCTCCAGTATTTGGAGCATTTGAGAATACGCAGTATATAATCATTACAGGATTTTCAATTTTTGTAAAATAAATACTCGAAGAAACTCAAATTTAGCTTCTTTTTAATAACTAATGGCATTATAACTGTGTCATACTGCACAGAAGACATTTTTTAGTTCTCTCTACTTCTTGACGTGGTTGTGCTGTTTTCATAGAGATGCAGGGCTTCATATTGCAGTGAAAAATGAGTCAGGAAAAGTTTGACAGGAGCAAAGAACATCCAGAAGCTGCTTGGGGTTCGGAGGGTTTATTTGAAATAGAACACAAAGACCTTTGTGGGAAAGAAGGTTGACTAAATGATTTGAATTCAGCAGAACAATCAGCATGAATACAGGAGACACTGTGCTGCTGTAACTTTTCTTTTGCATGTGTTTACCATCTTTAGCAATCAACCTCATCTCATATCTCCTCCAGGTGATCTGATCCACCAGGTCAGCCAGTCAGCCTCCCACTCTTACCTCCATCCTCCCTATGTGGATTCCCCGTTACCCCCTTCCACCTCCTCCTCTTCCTCCCCTGCTGAGGATCATGCAAACACCCTGTTGGATGCCTCACCCTCCTCACCCGAGCCTCACCCGCTGCGAGTGGCGGCCAAAGCCTACAGCCTGTCCTCGGTCCTCATGCTGATCCTGATGCATGCCCGAGTGCTCAACGAGGAGCCGCTGGTCCTTAGGGGAGCTGAGATCGCTGCCACTGGAAAACTGGCCGACCCCCAGAGTCTGCTCTGCTACCATGGCAACAACAGTCCAGGTACGGTTCTATTTTTTAACGTCTCATAAGTTGGTGAAAGCTATGTTTGTGTAGATTATGAGTTTCATCAAGTCACAATCTATAGAAAGTCGTACTCATAAGCTGCACTTTGAATAGACATGTCAGTTTATTACGGTGTTTTATCTCGTCTTCTCTCTGTGTATTTCCAGTGTGCCAGCGATTCTCCATCCCTCGAGCTTTCAACAAAAGTCTTGGAAAAGCTGCTGCAGGAAACAGCATCATGCAACTCCTTTTTCAGGTAACATCAGAAAGCATCGGAAATTATGTAAGAGTCCGGAACAAAATTCTCCTTTTGAACTTTCTCTTTAGATGCTGTCAAAGAAGTTGGCAGCGGAAAAGCTGCCAGTGCGAAACCCTCTCATCAGCTCAGCCATTTCCTCTTTTCGGATAATTTTTTTTCCACACTTTGCCTCGTCTTATGGCTTTCTTCTACTTTTTCTCTCCAGGTGGATTCCAACCCGTTCCCCTTCAATTATGTGCCCAACTACACTGTCTCAACAGAGGTGGCATCAATGGAGTTTCGCACTGAAAATGGCACCCAGATCCCCATATCTGGACTCGATGATAGTTTAGCTATCACTGTTGCCATCAACAATGGCAGCAGTGGAGAAGTAGGTGCCGAGGGTTCTGGTACCGGAGGAGTTCCTGTAGCCGGAGCTGTTAACATCAGCCACTGTGACTTTGTTGTTGTCAGGGTCAGCACCGGAAACAGCAACAGACAGGCGGGACTGTTTGTGCAGCTCAACTTCACCTCTGTGGAAGGTGAGCGCTTACATTCATCATAAACACACTGCAGGTAGACGCATCAACAGGAGGAGCTAAACCACAGAATGTGTCTAACACAATAAGCATACTCATTGCTTAAGCTTTGAAAGCTGTTTTTTTAAATGAGTTTAGCGGCAGGGTTAAACTGCAGTATAAAAGTCACGTCCACAGTGTCCAAGCAGCTGTAATGCAGTAATTTCCATGATAAAAAAACATTTGGTGTTGTTTGTTGCACCTGCTGTCTCTTTAATTTAAGGACACTAATGCTGTAATGCTGCTAAAATTATATCTAATTATGAATCTGTCCAATATTTAATTGCAGCATTAGAAAGTCAGTGTGAATTTTGAATGGGCTTGCGTATGTATAGTGATTATGATGGCCGAATAGCGACATTGCAATTACATTACATTACAATGTTCAGTATAAGCATTCACATGATACAAAAGGATTAAATTAAACTCGCTTTATAAATTATAAAACTACAACGCTATAAAGACATAGCGTGCCCTAGAAATAGTGGCTGGTTAGTAGCTAATTTTTCACTGTAATATATAGTCCTGCACCTCTATGGAAGCAGCAAAAGTATGGCTAGAAGCAGAGAGAAGTCAACACATAGTTACAATGCTATATCGTTATTTTCTACATATAAAAGAATCTGTACATTTTATTTTTTTTCCAATGTTCCCTATAATCTTAGGATAATCTTATCTTAGCATAAAAAAAGAAAAAATGGGACTTAAATTGATTTTGTTTTATATTTTTTTTAAAGAATGGTATTAGTATGGGCCGCCGTATAGCTCACTGAGTTAAGGCATTACCATGTGGACGTAGATCGCCAGCAGCGGTCATGGGTTTGAGTCCGGCTCAAGACCCTTTGCTACATGTCATTCTCCTCTATACCCCCTTACACTCTGTCTCTCTCTATCAATAAAAATCTTTCTATACTTCCTGCTATTTGTGCTGTGTAAACACAACCTGCAGTTCAGCCTAGTTTTGCCAAAGAGTGTCAGAATTTTTATCGTGTGATTGTGAGTCTTATCTAAGTCAGGTATAGCTTCACAGTTGTGCCAGAGAGCACAGAATTTTTTTTATTTTTACAGATTGTGGTTCATGCAAACTGTGTATTTTTAGCAAACTTTTTAAAGAAACATGTAGAATAAAGTGATTTAGCTGAAATATTAGGATTTTGAGCTGAGGTTTTTCCCGATAAAACAGAAAGTCACATATAATTAGTAATAAAGTGTTCCAATGTAATGGTACATCACAAATTAGTAGTTCAAGGACTGTCAGAAAGTTTAAAATTCAACAATTCTTTCTGTTTTTACAGCTTCTGGCTTTGATAAATGGTGTGTTTTTGGTAGTTGTCTTTTTAAAAAAAAAAAAAAAAGATAACATGCCTGTTTTGCAGTAAAAGGTCTTAACCCAATTTATACTAGTATGTATGATCGTATCAACCATGTTTCATTCCTCTCCTAATTTATCTTCCTTCTCCAGATGCAACAGGGAAGGATAAAAGTGAAGAGGATGAGGAGGAGCCGTACATCACCGCCTACCTCCATTCCCACGAACAACCCAATGAGTTCAACTACACAGATAAAAAACTTATTACTCTCAGTATGACCAGGGGGCAAGATCTTGACCACAGAAAATACACCTTCTTCCTGTCGCCAGAGTAAGAGCCATGTTCATTCACTGCATTTAAATACAATGTGTATGAAGCGACCAGAAAGCTTGAGTTCAGACTTCCAGGCCTTCAAGCTTTTTTATTTTGGATCTAGTATCACCTCTGTCCGTCCTGCGTTACAGGTCCTTCGACACAACTCTGGACTACTTTATCAACGTGACTACATCCTGCAGCCCCAAATCCCGTCCAGTAGGTGTTCATCTGGAGGTCGGGGTGTTTTTGTCTCTTTGTCAGTACTTCAGTGAGAGTGAGAAGCAGTGGCGGACAGACGGCATGGTTCCCCTGGCAGAGACCACCTCCAGCCGAGCAGTTTGCCGAACCAGACACCTCACAGACTTCGGTGCAAGTCTGTTTGTACCACCCAACGCCATCAGCTTTAAAGTGCCTGTCAGTATCACACAAACACATAGTCACTCTTTTGGCACATGCTCTAAATAAACACACACTAAATAAACACACACCGTTTCCCTCCTTCTTCAGGAGCGTTCGGGGGCGCCGAGCCTGGTCGTGCTGTTGGTGTGTGTATTGGGATTACTGAGCTACGCTGTGGCAGCAGCCATCTTACACAAGCTGGACCAGCTGGATCTCCGTCGGGCCGGTGTGGTTCCACTCTGTGGCCAAGACGGACTCTTTAAGTACGAGATTCAGGTCAAAACTGGCTGGAGCCGAGGAGCAGGTGAGATAAGAAAGAGTCCCTATTAGATGCCATTGTGGTAATGCAACTGTGTACAACTGTGCTGCCGTAAAAAGATGACTCTGACAAAAATGTCTAACATGTTCATATGCGTTTGTTTAAATTCCATAGTTTAAATCAAAATACATAAATTCAAATAGACAGGCTAGACTAGAGAGTGTCCGAAGGAGACAGAGAGAATGCATGACAACAACAAAAAAGAGTTTCTGGGTGTTTATTGGTTCCTGTCCAATTTTTCACTCACTCTGGGCTCATTTTTCTCTGCAACATAAAGTCCTGCACCTCTATGGAAACAGAACAACCATGACTAGAAGTAGGACTCAAAATTCTCTTTTCTGCAATATAACAAAGTTATTATGCGATAAATCATTTAATTTTTTTAAATTTATTTTACAAAAGAAAATGTAAACCTGGATTCAACATGTACAACATTTTTCCAAGTTCCCACAGATGTTACTAATACTAAAAAGAAATGGAGGCTTTACACAGAATATATTCTACTACGTACTTACAACAATCAGGAGCACAGACGTTTTAGTTTTTTACAGAATCTGTTTAGAGAGAATTGTTTAGTTTTTAGAGTTATAAATGAGAGTTGTAGAATAAAGTGATTTTGATGAAATATTATGATTTTAAGCTTAGATTTGTTTTTGTTTTTAACTGACGAAACCAAAAGTCACAAACTTAGTAATGAAGTGTACTGGCGTAAGGATACGTCACAGGTGAGTAGTTCAAGAACTGTTGGAAAATTGAAAATCCAACAATTCTGCCTCTGATAATGTCAGCCTCTGATTGTCAGTGATTTTTGACTCTTGACAGCGGCTGAGTCAGTCGTGGCTCCTCCAAATTATCTGTTTTTTACAGAATCTGGTTGCTGCAAACAGTTTATTTTTGGTAAATGAAACATGTACATTAAAGTGATAGTGATTAAACATCATGAATTTTAGCTTAAATTTGGTGGTTTTTCCCGACAAAACTGAAAATCACACATAATTAGTAAAAGGGCTGTTGGAAACTTGATAATCCCACGAGTCTTACTTCTTTTTGCAGGCTCTGCTCTTATAAATTGTGTTATTTTGCAAGTATTAAAAGAAATGGGTGTTGTGGTTCGGAGGGATAAGGAGAATGTATACTGATGTTTTTTTTTCATCTGTGAAACACCAAGCAAGTCCAATCTCTGGAAAACCAATTACACGTTGTGTTCAGAGTAGCGCTGTAATTATTTTAACAATAAATCCGATGTTATTACAAATTAAACATGTTGATCAAAAGAAGAGTCTCTGCAGGATTTGTGCAAACAGCCTCTCTGTGTCCTTCAGACACCACAGCTCATGTGGGAATCAGTTTGTACGGACGTGAGAGCCGCAGTGGACACCGCCACCTCGACAGCAGAGGAGCTTTCACACGAAACGCTCTCGACATCTTTCATATTGCCACAGATACCAGCCTGGGCAGTGTCTGGAAAATACGAATTTGGCATGACAATAAAGGTAAAAACGTGTAGACACACCCACAAACCAGCCTGTATTTAACAGATCTGTTATAAACCGTCATCTGCTGCCCCTCGCTCAGGTCTGTCTCCAGCGTGGCTGCTTCAGTACGTGTTGGTGAAAGACCTGCAGACAGGAAGCAGCTTCTACTTCCTGGTTGAGGAGTGGCTGTCGGTTGACAATGAAAGAACGGACGGACGGGTGGAGATTGAGGTGGAGGCCTCAGGTAAGAAACCAAAACCAGATAAAGTGTAACAAACAGGCGAATGGTGTGAGTTTATTCACTGATCTGTACGTCTTTGCAGAGGAGGCTGCACTCCATCAACTGCCTCGCCTCCTGCGCTGTGAGCTGCAGAGGGCACTGTGTGAGAGTCACCTGTGGCTGTCGCTGTGGGAGAGGCCCCCTCGGAGCCCCTTCACCCGCCTGCAGAGGGCCACATGCTGCGCTGTGCTACTGCAGCTCTTTCTGCTGGCCAACACTCTGTGGTACAGCATTGTGGTGGACAGGAGACACAGGTACATGTCTGCTGATGAGTAAAAACACATACTGTTGCTAAATGTGGTTTTGATAATTAGGTTATGTCAGGGGACACTCTCCTGCCCCCTAGTGTCACTCCTTAGTCGTCTGCCTGACCCCTTGTTGGTTATGCAAACCAACCACTGCTCACTTCTGTAATTACATACTGTCCCCTCCCTACTCTTTGACCATTTGTATAAAATGTTGTACTCTGCCAATGTTATGGGTCGGTTTACCTTTACAGACTCTGTGTAAATAGTAGAGATACACCGATTATCATGGCCAATATTTGGCATTTACTGGTATCAGTATTTTTATTGGCCGATTATTGATAAACTAAATGCACTACTTTAGGTCTGATGCAGCCACCTCTCTCTGTCTGTCGTCACTCTGTGGTCCCAGAAATGTCTCTAAAGCAGATACTGCAAACACTGAACAAGATACTCAAGCCATTGCCACAAACCAGGAAATTAGCTACTCTCACAGTGGCTAAGGCTATGCTAACGGCTAGCAGCTAAGTTAGAAGGCAGCCACAGATTATCCTGAAACAGAGTCTGGAAAACAATAATTAATAAAGCTACAAGATCTGGACCTTAGTGGCCAATAAAAGTGACAGAACAGTGAAATATTATGAAAATAGAGAAGAACAGCAAATGTAACTACAGGAGACAAACTGATCAATCTCAGTCAATCCCACATAAACAGAGGAGAGCGTCCTAATTTAATCACTCCTATTACTATTTTACATATTCAGTTATAGTCACCCTGACAGGTTGTCTGCGATCACATGTTGTTAAAACATTACATTTAATGTATATCGGCTCTAAATATTGCTTTCTTCATTACCAATCAGTATCTTCCCTAAAAAACCCGTATCGGTGGATCCCTAGTCAATAGGCCACCGTAATGCCTGAATACTAATAAAACACCTGATTACAGTGAACTTTGGATGAGGATCATGAGTTTCCACCAATGTCTATGTGAATTTTAACCTTGCAATGTCTTGCGATTTGTTTCTATATTTAAATGCCGTCCTGTCCTGCAGCCCAAGGGCCGTGTCCAGGATCTCCTCCTTAAACGGAGAGACAGTGGCAGCAGGTGTGGTGACTTGTCTCATCGTCTACCCTCTCTACCTGCTCGTCTTTACTCTCTTCAGAATGAGTCGCAGCAAGGTAATGCAAACCCAATCCACGCTTTAGCACCTCCCATGAGCCAAACGTGAAGCTGAATGCTTTCTCTGTGAATGTGTTTGTGTGTGAACGCCAGTGTGTGACCGTGGAGCAGGTGCCGCCACAAGTGGACCAGGAGTCAGTGGAGATCGACGACTTCCTGGACAACTCCATGGCGGGAAGTTCCTTCCTCTTCTTTAATGGCGAGGTAGGATCTCTGGAAGAAAATACAGGGATTCAAGTCAGGCTGAGACAATTGCTCTGCTTTTCCTTTGTGAACTCATTAGTGTCTTTGCATCCATCCACCCCTTAATCTCTGTTTCCCAGACCAACTCCGAGGAAACCAACGTGGATTTGCCCACTCCATCAACCAAAAGGTAAGCTGCTCTGTTGCCCTGGTATTTCCTTCAGGTAATACGCAATTTATTGAAAGACAAATACATCAGGCAACATACATATAACATATGTGTGCCTGTTTTTGTTTGCATTTTATTTGCATTATATAGTGACTGTATTTTAATTGACCGATACTATTTGCCTCAGTACCATCTAAAACACTGTTACTTTAATTTGAAAAGAGTTATATAAGAAACAAAAGTAGAATAAAAGCATACTAAGAGCACTGTTCTCTCAAAGAGGCTGGGAACATCAAAATGTTTTCATATTGACCTCTCTTGAATGTGAAACAAACAAAATGTTTTCCCTCTTGTCACCAAACAACTCTGAATATAAAAGCCACAATTTTTCTGAACATTATTGCGCAATCATCATTCCTCTCTTTCAAACTCAGAGAAAGTGAAAAATTTGTCATCTCCCTCATTCAGCGAGGAGAGTTGGGGTATGGCGGACGAGGACACGGAGGACAGGGATTGGCCGGAGCTGCTGAGTGATGTTTCCGTGGTGGGAGGCGCAGGACATGGAGCAGGGATGCCCCGGCTAAAGAGGGGTCAGGGCAGCCGGCACCTGGGTGTCGACATGAGCTTTAACCCTGACGACGAGGAGGGAACTGACCAACGCAACAAATATTTCACCTCGTCAGGTAACCAAAGCAGGAAGTCTATTAATGTTAAATCAGACACTGTTGCACCAATAAAGTAGCTGAGTAGAATAGTAGGATATCTGCAGGACTTAACTGTCTGGACCCCAAAGCCGGGTTTAAAAGGTATCTTTTAAAAAATCACCAAAATTATGCCATTTATAAGAGCCAAAAACTGAAAACATATTTTGGTTTTTCAACATTCCTACAATCTCATTACTTATCTGTGATGTGCTGTTCTGTCAGGAGACTTATTACAATATTTTAATGCTACATGTCTCTTTAAATAATACTCCAAAATAAACAATTTGCTATAATCAGATGTTGTAAAATAAATAAATAAATAAATACTGCACTCTTTGTCGCAACCATGAAGCCATTAGTGAATGAGCTGGGATGGACGGTTATATTACAAAAATTGAGGGACATTTCAGCTTAACTGCTGGATTTTATTTACGCAGAGCAAATACATAATCAATATGGAAAAAAATTAAAATGCAGGTAGTAAAGATATATTGTAGTCACCATTTTTTCCAGTATTGGTAACAACTGTGGGCATGTAGAAAAATGTCCATCCTCCATAATAAGAATATACACTGTTGCCCATAAAGTTGGAATAAAATATTTTTCACCTCTTCTCATGAAATTATTGTGACATTGTGATTTATTCTTGATAGATAAAGTGTATACCTTCTCAAAACTTTATTGATCAGTCTCAATTAACCTTTCCAAACTGTGTATTCAGGCTTAAACAAAATTGGAGGTATTGAACAACAGGATTAAGGGTTTTGTTTAAATTTTTCAACCTTGGTCAATTTAACAGGAAACACATATATGAGGGGATTTTGTGTCCAAGATTGTCCAATATTACTCTTTCAAATGTCACTCAGTCACTGATATTGAGTATGGCCACCCCTGACACGGATTAATGCGGTAAGACGTCGTGGCATACTGTCCACAAGCTTGTTGATGGCGTTAATGGGCAGGGCGTCCCCCTCTTCGGTCAGATCCCAGGCTAAGTCCTGTAGACTCTGAGGAATATTGTCCCTCTCATTAAGGGCTTGGCCTAAGGCATCCCAGGCATGCTCGATAGGGTTCATATCAGGGGAGCAAGCAAGCCATGGCATCTGCTGCACCCCTTCTACATCAAGAAATTCTCTCACTGCAGCTGCCTTATGTGCTCTTGCGTTGTCGTCTTGCTGCGTAAAGTTGTTCCCATAGACGCTTCTTGTGTGTGGGAGGCAATTGTTCTTCAGGATGTCTTGGTACACAACGCCGTTGATGTTTCCATCCAGCACCACCAGTGGCGTTTTTCCTCCATAATGAATACCGGCCCATACCATCACTGAGCCGAAGTGTCCGTCCTGTCGGAGTGCAAGCACTCTTTGGCGTATTGCCAGTTGCATCGGTTGAGGCATAGCCTAGGGAACTTCTGTGTCAAATTACTGCATACAGACTTTAAGCAGGAAAACAACACAGCGAATGTCTTGCCTTTTATAGCACCAAACAATTGTTAAGCATGAATTTGTTTCACCTGGTTAACAGGGACTCAGTATGTAATCATTGCACCTGGTCAAAAGTGATTACTCATGAGTATAAATAGGAATAAAAAGAGGAATGTGTCCGAAAACAAAATGATTCCAATTTTATGGGCAACAGTGTATAATCACATCATACTTGCATAGTTTGGCCAGCATGATCCTGAACAGAAATTTAATTTTAGTTTATGTGGTGTAATGAAGTTTAAATTGGTAAACCACTCAGAAGTCCTTTACAAACATGCATACAGGCATACAGTTAATTTCATGAGAATAAAAATGTACCTGAGAATACATTACTGTACTGTATTGATAGATGGCTTGTGTTGTCTGACACCAAAAACTGAAGTCGACTTGTTTTTCACTCACAGATGAAGACCTTATCAAGCACATACTGACTGATGGACAGAACTTCTTTCCTCAGGCGGATGAAAGTGAGATGGCTGACCTGTAAGTTTTCACCTCTGCTGAAATTTCAACATCAAAGAATTAATCAGAATTAATCACTTTTGTGGATGTGCTTGAGTTTGATTTTATTTCCGATGCTTTTGTCTCAGGTCGAGCCTTTTTCTAGATAAGACTGAAGTGATTCTCCTTCAGAAGCTGAATGAGCCTCTTCCTCTTGAGTCTGTCAGGAGGGATCCACCAAAGACTGCTTTCAGCTCCAACACAGGTGTGTGTGCATGTCAATCAAAATTCATTACAGCACTCAAGGCCTTTATTTATCAAACCTCTATGAATCACACCTTTTTTTTAAAAAGCCTTTAAAAAGTGTCTTACTCCACCGTGATCACCAGCGAGCAGAGACAAGGATTTACTTTAAATCTGTACATTGTTTAATTCCCCTTGAAAATCCTCACATTTTATTCAGTAATATTTAATACTGCCACTCCTTTAAGATGTCAACAATATTTATAAAGAATAAATAGGGATCAATAAATCACTGCCAACTAAATAAATAAGATGAACCAAAACCAAACTGGAACAGCACCAAAAGTTATGTTACTGATTAATTTGCAAGTTCAGAGAAAACATTTAAGATCCCAAGTGTGTGCAGTAAAAGATTTAAGGACAGTGATTTAAGGCTAAATTAGAGACAGTTTCATTCTAGTTTTTTTGTTTAGTTTTGTTGGTTTTTTTTGCTTCCCTGATGAATTTAAAAAAAAATAACAACACATGCAAGTAATTGTACATATTGCTTTAGATAACCAAGGATATTTTGTAAAATCACTATAAAAACAAGTCCAGACAATGTGTGTTGTGTACTGAAGTTATCTAAGATCTACTCTTCACCAATTAACTCTCTGAACCCCAAGCACTTTCTGGGTGTTTTATTGCTCCTGTCACATCTTTACTCACTGTGGAGCCATTTTCCACAATATAAAGTCCTCAGTGGAAACAGCACAACCGAGGCTAGAGATAAATGTCTTCTCTGCAATATTACAGAATTATAATCCCAGGAATAATAAAAGAAAGAAAGAAAGAAACAGTTACATTTCTTTGATTATTTATTTAACAAAGATGGAAGAAAGCTTTTTAAACATAGCCTGCCATCAGCTCAATTCTATCGAAAAGTCTGTTAATTTTTTGTCATATGAATGTTGGTCACAACTAAGTCACAAATGGCTATTTCAGTTGTGTTGCTAATTTTGGAATTTTTACTTTTGTACAGAATGTAGTAAATCTAGTAAAGGCTAACAATTCATTTTTGACAATTTTTTAAATGAGACATGAAAATGAAATACCAGAACTATAAGCTTAGAATAGGCTCATTTTACCAATGATAATACAAATCAAAACATGATTAGTTCATCACAATTAGACCATCAGAAAGTTTAAAAAAAAAAAAAAGTCCAATGGTTCTTCCTGTTTGTTCTTAATTAATTAAATGGTGTAACTCATGCCTTTCAACCCCACCAGCAGGTTTTGGGGGTTCAGAGGGTTGAGAGGCTTGTTTCCCATTTTTAGGCCATAAGAAATGTTATGAAGAATATTTGTTCTTAAGTTTTAGGTGTAAATTAGGGGTTTTTTACTTTTCCCTTTTAGTAATTTGATAAATACTGGCGCTGGTCCTTGGCTGTCATCTCAGCAGACAAGGTCGCATAGGAGGAGATGGAAAATGACAGCCCCTTTTTTATTGCATATATTTTATTTATTTAATTTAAAATTTATTTGTAATCCCTGGCATTGTCTACTTCTCTGTTTGTGGATCCTTGTTCTTTGATCCAATGTAATAATCTCCACTACTGTTATATTTACAAAATGTATAATAAAGACTATAAAAAAAAATTTTAAAATAAAATAAAAAAGTATCACACCGCTTGTTCAACAAGCTCAAGGTTGTAACATGAAAGTGACATTTCTCCTGCTTTGTCCGAAATCAGCCTCTCTCTCTTTTTCTTTTTTTTTTTAATCAGCATGCCGGTAAGCAAATAGCCTAGCTTATGATCGCTAACAGGCTCAAACTAGTATGTAGAATAGCGGCAGTGACAGAGGGGAGACAGAGACAGGGGAGGAAAAAGAGGAAGAGAGTGGACAGAGTGGAGGGAGGGGAGCGAGGAGGGAAAAGAGGGGAGGAAATACAGAGGACAGGATTTTCAAAAACATCTGTCTGGATATTAATGTCAGATATAAGCCCAATTCAATTTTTTTTTTGTAGACTAGTAGCTAACTTAGGCCTAGATGTTCAGTTTGAGAGATATCTAATTTATTTTAAAGTCAAAGATTGTTCAGTTTTGATTGTTAAAAAAAACTTGTCACAAAACATTGTTCAGCTTCTTTGGGGAAAATAAATCTTGGATAATTACGCATATTAGCTTTATTTTAGTTTAGTTGTGGTCATAAAGGTGTATCATTTCCACTTAATACCATTGTTGATTTTGCTTTTGAACATAGAAAAACCTGTATGCAGGTAGAATATGCACTAATACAGAACAATGCTATAACTACTATTATTACTTTTAATAACATTCAACAGGGCTCAACCCTACAAGGCAAGTTCCAAAGGAGCAGGAGAGAGAGAGGGAGCGAGCAATTCTTTCATGTCCCCCCCCAGGAATTACTCTTTGAAATTTTACTGTTTATTGTCCCCCCCAAAAATGAAATGGGATTTTAGCCCCTGGTCCTGCTGTTGCTCTGCATGCTTTGCTTTTTGATTAGTGACACATGAATCTAACTCTCATTAGGTAAAGAGGAAAGTTTGGTAATTAATCCTAAAAAAGAAAGAGGAGTAATAAGTCAGACTGTGTGACAAAGCCTTTATAGTTTGGCTTTGAAGTGAAACCAGAGTAAATCCATTATACTCTGGTTTTACTTCAAACCCATTTTGCAGCCTAAATATTTCATAAGCAAAACAAGTTCTTTGTGGTCTGAAAAATAGTAAATTAAAAACGGCACATTTAAACCGGCTCCAAAGTTCTTACTAAATTATTTATTCCTCTTTGGGAAAGTTGATTTATTTACTTGTAATTCTATTAATTGAAAAGACTTTGGAGTCCATTTGGATGAAGACTCGAAGACTCCAAGAACTTATTTCCTTTTTTTAACTGATGAAATTAACTTCAAAGACAAATGTGTCCCAAAGGACATATAAAATGCATAATTCTTGGTCAGTGCTGTGAATTAAATATTGATGCTCTCTCCAAAGTCACACAAGATTTTTTTTGGTTGCCTCTCCTCAGTTATGACGGATGTGTGTCGGCCCAGACGTTTCCCTCCCTGGTGTGGTCGAGCCGCTCTGTGGGGCAGCTGGGCAGGAATCGCTCTGGCCAACAGTGTTTCCATCTGGGCAGGACACGGCTTCAATCAAAGTGTGGCCATGATGTGGTTAATCTCCTGCTTTGCCAGTTTCTTGTGCTCCTGCCTGCTGTTGGAGCCCATTAAGGTAAGCGTAAATAATCCTCTTGAAACTCCCATGGTACTGCAGGTTTTGTTTTTTGTTTTAATTCGATTGCAGAGCTTATGTATATAAACGAGCATCTGTTGCATTCAAGCTCTTGTTAAATGAGTTGACACGATTCAGATCAAGCCTTTAGTTCCAGGTAAATCTGTCTGTATTTTGCCATATGTCTGGTTTCTGTGGCAACATTCCCACACTGGAGCACTGAAAGGAATAAAGGAATAAATCAACCAGCAATCACTGGTTTTCCAGAAATGAAGAGGGGAGTAATGCAGACTTAGTAGACTACTCGGAGTACAGCATAAAAACCATAGGACGTGTCCAAGAAACATTTTTTGATGCTCCAGATGAAAAACAAAATTGACATTCAGAGGAAAAATTACAGTCTAAATAAGAAAGCGAGTCCTACATCATAAACATGTAGCAACAATGTTTGTGTAATTATTCTCACCGCCAGAAGTGGGAGACAAGTGCAGAGTTAAAGCTGCACAATTTTATATTTTTATGCGAACAGCAGGTGTAATTTGAAAGATGTCACCTGTTGTGACCAGTGATGGGAATAACGGCGTTAAAATAAACGGCGTTACTAACAGCGTTATTTTTTTCAGTAACGGGTAATCTAACTAATTACTATTTCCATCGTTACAACGTCGTTACCGTTACCGACAATTAAATGGGGTGCGTTATAAACTAAAGCTACTCATTGAAGTTCTTGTCATCCGACTTTGCTCTCAGCCACAGGAGCTGCAAAACATTTTATTTTTTTCTTTGGTGAGGGAGGAGGCGAGACAACCGCATAAGTGATGATGATAAACCAATCAGAAGCAGTGTTAATTTTACACACAAACCACACACACACACAGCGGTCCCACACAGCCAAACTAGCAAAGGTAAGCTGCAGCGATGGCAAGTCTGGAGGGAAAGTTGGTGTTTTCAAAATGGAAGTACAGTAATCCCTCGTCTATCGCGGGGGTTAGGTTTCAGAACCCCCCGCGATAGACGAAATCCACGAAGTAGCGACCTTATATTCATTTTATTATTTATATATATTATAAGGCTTTATAAGTCCTCCCCACCAGGGGTTAAAGTGGGCCGGAGCCCTTCGGAGCTGAGCTCCACCACCTCGGATCAGGGCTCCGCCTCCCCTGGAGGTGAGCTGTAGCGCCACGGGCTACAGATCATTTTCGCCGGCTCTTTTGGCTCACATGCAGCTCTTCAGTAGTGAAGCGGCCGCGGCGGCAGTTACACACACAGCGCAGCACCGAATCTTAGGGCTCCCCCACCTGTCAAATCCCACTTTAACCACTGCTCCCCACACTCGCTGAGTGTGAGCAACACTATGCGCAGCGATCAGACGTCGTTATGAAATGGACAAGGCGAGCTGCTGAACGCACGCTATATGCAGAAGACGGAGCGCCCAGGATACAGAACACAGTGCTCTGGTTGGTATATACAATTTAAAAATCCGCGATACAGTGAGACCGCGAAAAGTGAACCACGAAATGGCGAGGGACTACTGTACAGACACTACTTTATTCTCCTTGAGGTAAAAGGCAAGAATGTACATGTGAAGTGTTCATTATGTCCCAGAGTGAAGTGTTTGTCTACGTCCGTTGTAAGCAACTCTAATCTAATGAAGCATCTGTCAACGGCACAAGCTTCTACACAACTAGTGGGGCTTGTAGTACCTAGTGGCTTGTGAAACCTGCTTAGAAAAAAAAATCCAACTTCTTAGACATATTTAAACTTTTTAAAAAAGTAACGCAATAGTTACTTTCCCTGGTAACTAGTTACTTTTATAGTGGAGTAATTCAGTTACTAACGCAGTTACTTTTTGGGAGAAGTAACTAGTAACTACAACTAATTACTTTTTAAAAATAATGTGCCCAACACTGGTTGTGACTAAACCACCAAAAGTTATCACTGATTTCCATCAGCATATAAGCATTTTAGCATCTCTCAGCGAGCTATGTAGATTTTTCGGCCTGCAACTTTAATGATAAACCAACTCTGTGCTCCCAGCTTGACTCCAAACAGCTGAATATTTCTAGCATTTAGCAGTTAAAGAGCCAGATATATCCCTCTGGAGTTAGTAAACCCCAAAACAGAGCAAAAAATGCAATGAAAAATTGGATTTGAACAAAAAAACATCTCCGAATGAACGCTAAGGCTTAACCATAAACTCTTACTGCTTGTTACAGTTCCCCAAAGTCAAAGTCAGATTTATTTATAAAGCACATTAAAAGGCAACAGGATTCAAATCAAAGTGCAGTACAGTTAAAATTAAAAAAAACATAAAATACAAACTTAAAGAACACTTTTAAAGTCTGAGCAGTTTTCACATGTAAAGATAAACTGTTCCAATGTCCAAAAGGAACAACAGATTTAGAGAGTATATCCAAATCATGCCACTTTTGTATTGGATGAGTTTAAAATGCACCTACTGATTGTTCCTGACAAGCTTTTGCACATTTCTTGTACACATCAAATATTGCTGGCTGAGTCATTTTAATTCTTTGTAATCTCAATTAAGGCTTCCTGATTTCTTTCTCTTTCAGTGCAACATCATTTAACACAGTGTCTCATTACACCCTTTAAGTGCAACACGATTCCTGTAATACTGTTTTTCACTTATAGCACTCCCAGTGCAACAACAAAATGCAACACTGTTTGTCTCTACAGCTCTTCAAGTGCAATAATAACACTGGTCTTTTCTCTCTATAATTTAACAGAAACATTGCACTGTTACTATGTCTGGATCTAAGTGCAGTTCTACAGACTGTGTCCTACAGTTGGGTTCATACCTCATAATGTCACATCTGTACACGTGAAACCTGTACATAGTGTACACAGTGTGTACTTACTGCATCTTTATTTTTATCCTGATTGTACTTAAGTATTTCTTGTGTTGTTTCTTAATATGCTTCATTATCTTATCTGTCCTGTGTGTCCGCAGGTGTTGTGTGAAACAGCTTACTATGCGCTGTGTGTGCGTCGGCTGCGTCCAGAAGACCAGGATGTGCTGGTGGAGTTTCCCCGGGTGGAGAGGGTGGTTCTGAGGGTCTCCAGGGTGAGACCACCGCAGGGCTTCGCTCTTTCTCAGGCCCGACATCAAGCCCGCAAGGTCCACATGCTGCACACCATGCTGAAGGTCAGTGAGAGACAGGAGATGATGCTGGTGGCTCTATTTGAAAGATTGTGGTTGACCCTGCACATAAACCGTTCAAGCTCCTCCTCTTTGGCAGTAGGCTTCGGTCCATCAGAACCAGAACCTCCTGCTACATACACAGCTTTGTCTCCACAGCCCAGCAAGCAGGAAATGTTCCATCAACATTTGCTAACATTACCTACAAGTTCTAATGATGTTTTAAAGAAAACATTTTAAATTTATGGTTCAAAAAATGTTTTGAGGATATTTATCATTTTGAATAATGTCTCTCTAAGTATAAAAGTGAACCAAGACAGAACATTTTAACATTCAGAGGATGTCTGGAGGATGTTGTCAGATTATGATAACTGAAGAAGAACCAACATTCATTGGAGGCCTCAGATGACAGAATGTTATTTTAAAAACGTTCCTGTAATGTGACGTATTACCAAAGGTAGAACTTTTTCCCAGTAATATTCTGAGGCAGTTTTGGGGACGTTGCTTTTGAGAAAGTTCTGCTATAAAACCTTACCACAATGTTACCTGATAACAAAGGAAGGATGTTCTCAATGTAACATGTTTTAAGAACATTGCGGGAACTAAAATACAACTTCCTGCTAAGAACTTTGCAGAACTTTCTCATAACGTTTTTATAGCAACCACAAAAAAATCTACCTGGAAGGAATCTTCAAGCTGCTTTTCTCGCTCCAAACCCCAACATAGACACTGACTCTCTTACATGAGAGAGTTATTTTTATCCTTGAGCACATTTGAAGTCATTTTCACTCCATACTGTGTAACCTTTCACATTCTCTGGCGAAGTTATTTGCACATTTCTGCACATTGTGAATATTTTTATTATATTGGATTTGCTACACTTGCTGTTTCTTTGACTTTAAACATGTGCTTTTGTAATCTTTTGTTTGTATTCTTGTGTTTATGCACCAAACCGCCAAGTAAGATTCTCTGTATGTGAAAATCTGCTGATTGTATCTCCACTGTGTTGCGGACGTTTAAAGCTCATTGTGGTGCTCGATAACACAACTTTTTGCATCTCGTTTTCAGAACTTCCTGGTTTACATGTTTTTCCTGTTGGTCGTTCTGCTTCTCAACTACTCCGACTCGGCCAAAGACACACACAGCCTGAGACTTCGCACTCAGCTGCAGCAAGCCCTGCACACACCGGAGTACCACAACATTAGCAGGTACACACACAGACACACACAGGCAGACCTCATCTAAAGGTATTGTGGTGGCTCAAGAAAACTTTCCTTTCGTTTTTCAAGGCTCACTTGCTCGTCTGCTAGTAAGACTTTCAGAAACGTTTTTTTTCTCTCACGTTCTCTTGAGACGTCACCTGAATGTGTTATTTTATTCAAACGTGTGAAAAATGATCACAGGTTAACCGTGTCCAGAACTCAAGTTTATTTAAAACAGAGCAGCTCAGTACAGTCTAGCTCTGAGCATGCAAACACTGCCGTCAAACATAGTAAAGACCATTGTGTTCCAAATACTTCTTTCTGTCTTTTAGCCGAGATGATGTTCTGACTTGGCTGAATGAGTCCTTGTTGCCACGGCTACTAGATGAATCTGCTCTCCTGAGAGACACGGGAAGCATGTTACTCGGCACACTAAGGCTTCGACAAATCCATGGCACACAGGGTGAGATGGCTTTGTGGTCATTTTCTTTACCTTTTGTTGTGAACTTACGTGTAGATAAATCTTTTAAAGTTAGGCCTCATTAATCTGACAGAAACCCTCACTGACTTATTAAGTCTGAACACATGAATCATGTATTTTTCTTTGTTTCTTTGTAATATTCTTAATGTTATCTTTACTATTAATTATATTAAAATCAAATTAATGTGCATTAATCTAATTTTAATCTTACTGAAACTTCTGTACTTGCAGGGGGTGTCGGCACAGTTAACAGATCATCTGTTTGGGGAAAGGACCGGATTACATCTCTAACTAAAGACCCGGAGAATGTCACCGTTTTTGGTGCTATCGATGGCAATCGGTAAGGAAAGGATTGAAAATCTGGCTCTATCAGTGCAGCTGTTATGTTAGCTTCAGGATGTTTTGGACAAGCAGTTTTCTTAGATGTGTCATGTTATCTTTCTCCCCTCTGTGTTTCCTCCCACTCGTTTTCCTCAGGGTGTGGCTTTCGGGTCAGATTGGGGAGTATGACAGCAGAGATGTGGTCCAGCAGCTGAACAGAAGTCTGGAGGAGGCCTCTTCGACTTTACAGCAGCTGCAGCAGCTGCACTGGCTCGACCACAGGTAGTGAATGTGTCATGACTCGTCTGAAAAAACAATAGGAAAACATAGAAATTTAAAGACAGATATTAAGACTTTGAACCCCAAACCCGGCTGTGGGTTTGAAAGGCGTGCTGTCTTTACAAAATTGCCTAAATTACACCATTCATCACAGCCAGAGACTGAAAATAGAGAGAATCGTCAGATTTTCAACTGTCCTTGAACTGCTCATCTGTGATGTGCCATTTGGTTGGAAAACTTAACCAAAACTGAACTTAAAATTGTGATATATTCATCAGAATCACTTTATTCTACATGTCTCTTTGCCAAAAAATAAACCATTTGCTTTATCCAGACTCTATAAAAAACAAAAAAAATTCACTCCTCGTCGCAATCAGGAAGCCATTAGTGACTCGGCTGTAACCAACAGTCATGTGATGTCATGGGATAAACTGGGTTGAACTGCAGGCTATGTTTGCACAGAGCAAATAGGTGAAAAGTATGGAAGCAAAATAAAAATTTAGCCAGTAAAATATCTATAGTATGTAGTGGCACCATGTTTTTTCCAAGTATTTGTAATACCTATGGGCCGTTGAAAAAATATTGGTCATGTTGATCAAATTTTCTTTCTATTTCATTAAAGTAAGCAATCTAAGAAATTCAACTTTCGTTTTTTCTTTTCATAATTGTGCATTATAACCTTTTTTATAGTGTGCAAAATATATTTCTGAGTTCGTACTGCTTCTAGCTGTGCTGTTTCCATAGAAGTGCAGGACTTTATATTACAGTGAAAAATGAACCGACAGTGAGTAAAAATGTCACAGGAATGGAAAACGCCCATAAACTACTTGGGGTCCAGAGAGTTAATACACTAGTTAAGGCACTACAGTTAATAAAAGAAAAAGTTTGATGTACTGTTGATTTATGTTCTATTTTCAAATTTTTCATCGACCAGGTTGTTCCAAAGTCCAGGGGCCACATGTAAGGGATTGGAAACTGGGCTCGATGTGCATGTGCGCACAATTTCACAATGATTGGAATAAAGCAGAACCATGCATATTCAGGCCTTTAAAATCTGGAGTGGAGTTTTATGTTCCCTGAAGTGCAGTTTGTTCTACAGCCTGCAGTCATTAAGAAGTTGCTCATTGAGTTTTTCAAAATATGAAAAAAATAAAACATAGAAAACAATCCAGTGAAAAATCCACCAAGAATGTGGGCTCAGTTTCAACAGTTGTTTCCGAGCTCTTATATCCTGTCATACCACATTTTGGGATTAGAGAAGGAAGAGACTGCAAGTCTATAAAAATGGGTGTTGGCAGCCTCTTTTGAACAAAATAGGGGTTGTGTGTTTTATTTCTCACAAGAAACTTTTGGCGGCGGCCAAAACAGGACGTAGCTATGTGAAATATTTTGATCTCATCTTATCCTATTAAGTGGTGTGTTTGTATGTGTGTTCGCAGGACTCGTGCTGTGTTCGTGGAGTTCTCTCTCTACAATATCAACACAAACCTCCTGGCCGTCTTCTCATTCCTGTTTGAGTTTCCAGTTTCTGAGCGCGCCCAGTCGAGCTTTGACCTCCTCGTCATCACTATGTGGCCAATCACAGGCCTGGACCTTCAGCTTCTTCTCATGGTAACCCCTGCCAACCTGAATCCTTCTCCCTGACCTTGGATGTGTTACTTTGGCACTATGTGTTCACTGAAAATTTGTGGTTCCGTGTTTTCCAGATCATCCTCCTGGCCCTGGTGGTGTATTTCCTGGTGCGGGGGATCTTGGGCTTCCTCAGAGAAGGTTACAGGTACCTGCTGTCAGCCTGGAGACTCCTGGGCATCTGTAAATTGTCTCTGGCAGTGTCTGTTTGCGGGCTACACCTGAGCCGCTGTATCATGGCCAAGCAGCAGTGGGCGTCGTACATGAAGCACCCACGGGACGCCTTCACAGACTTCTACCCACTGGCCAGGCAGAGTCACATGTACACCGTCATGTCTGCCTTGCTGTTGTTCATACTGGTGCTCAAGGTAAGAGAGAAAAGGGGTGAAGAAATTGGTAACAATGTTACCAAATATTTACAAAAATTTTCCATTTTTGTAAAAATAAATAATTGAAAAAACTTTCATACATAGTTTTATATGGCATTTTAACTTTGTCATTCTGCACAAAATACATTTTTGAATGACAGAATACATTTCTTCTAGCCATGGTTGCTCTTTTTCTATAGAGGTGCAGGAATTTATAATGTAGTAAAAAATGATCCCAGAGTGAGTAAAAATGGGTTAGAGGATTAGGGTTCAGAGGGTGAAATGTTGACTTCTTGGTTCCATGTTGATCTACTGTAAATTGTTTGCTTGTTTAGAATCTATTAGTTCAACCAGTTAGTTGTTTTTCCCACATTGAGGCGTCCTTTAGCAACCCTACACATATTTCTGCTCTCTGGTCTTGCAGGCGTCCCACCAATTACGCTTCCTGAGAGAGTGGGCTGTGTTCGGCAGAGCTCTGCGGCGTTCAGTCTGGGAGCTGCTGGGAGTCGCTGTGGCCTTACTGCTACTGGTGCTGGCCTACTCACACGCAGGACACCTGGTCAGCTGCTTACTATTGTCTATTCCTTCTTTATCTCCCACACACACGCGCACACCAAATAAGCAAGCTTTTACACAAACAAACCCACAGTGTCTGAGTACATAAACTTGTCCACCTACGAGTTTGCACACCTTTCATAAAGGTTATCTTTGGTGTGCTCCGTCTCATTGTTGTGCTGACCTAGAATAATTTAAACTACAAAATGACACATCAACCTCAACAAATCCAAAGATTCCCTATGAGCAGGTAAATTAACAGCAGTGGAGAGAAAAAAATCCCTTTTAACAAGACAAGACCTCCAGCAGAACCAGGCTCAGGGACCACTGCTGTTCGACCACTCGAGCTGCACACACAGTTTTCTTGAAATTGCTCTAAATTATCTTGATTGCATAGACTTGAGAAGACCTCTTTAACCCTGACTGATTTGGCATTTTCATTCAAGTCAGGTGCTGGACTTTAATCCCACAGTTTATTATGTTTCTCGCTTGCCCATGTAGCTCCACTCCAGCTGGTGTGAAATGTCTCTTATTATGTTGAGAAAAGCTACAAGTGAGATTTAAAGTGTCAGCCTCACTTGTGTCCACAAGCTCTTGATCACTGCTTTCCACTGCTTCACCTAAATCACAGAAAATTATAATGTCCACACTGAGACACATTTGTAAATTAACCTTTAATGACATCTTCTAATTTATTTTTATCATTCTTTTTCAATCCACCTTAAAATTGTTTGTAATTTTTTGAATATTCTCTTTAAACTGATGGATTTTTTCCTCCCTGTCTTCTTCTCTTCAGCTCTTCCACTCTGTGCTGGACGGTTACGGCAGCGTGACCTCGGCCTGTCTGTCTTTGTTGGGTGCCGGCGGTCGAGGCCTGCTGTCGTGGCGTCCTGCCTGGACACTAACCGGTCCCTCCAGCACCGTATGCTCGCTGGTGTTCCATGTGAGCTTCGCCATATTTCGGTTGGTGCTGCTGTGGTTGGTCACCTCTGTGTTACTGAGGAACTACCGGCGTGCGCGAGCAGAGTTGTACCGTCCAGCTGTGGACCTGCAGGACTACGAGATGGTTGAGCTGTTTCTCAGGAGACTCAAAATGTGGATGGGACTCAGCAGGGCCAAGGAGGTATATTTCATGTTTTATATCTGCAGCGGTTGTGACTAACTCCTTTTAAAGATTAGATTTATTTTTATAGAATAGACAATTTTATAGGGACTAAATAAGAAAAGATCAATATCATTAATATCCATCTTCTCTTCTCTTCATCCTTTTCTTAGTTTCGTCACAAAGTGCGGTTCGAAGGCATGGAGCTCCCACCGTCACGTTCATCCTCCACCAGCGACTGTAAATCTCTCTGCTTGCCCCCGCTGGACAGTCCAGACTCCCCCCCAACCCCAGACAGCGTTGATGCTGGCTCCGAGGCCTCATGGCGCCCGGCCTCCTCCAGCCCCTA
>OMNN01024115.1:0-19226 GCA_900302755.1 Chromis chromis
CACACACACACACACACACACACACACACACACACACACACACACACACACACACACACACAGATTACAGATCCCAGCTGGCTGGTGTTTGAACCTCTCTCAGGTCAAACAGACTCTCTGTGGCCTGTGCTGTAAATATTGGGGAACCTTTGGACCACTCCCCCTGTTACTGAGGATCTCTGCTGCCTACAGAGCAGCCATGGCCACGTCTCCGCTCAGAGACTTCCTTGTTAGCTATTTAATGCCAGAAAAGTGCTATGAGGAGATTTTCGTCCACTTTCATTGGCACGGTGAGACTTACGTTTGTGGAATGTCAGTGTTAGCGCGTGAAATGCTGCGTAAAATGTGTCCAGATGTGCGTAACGTTATAGGAACATGGAGGGAGAGGAGGATGTTTTCTCCTATATCAGTGTATTTGGAGAGCTGGAGCAGAGATATGTGGGCTGTACTTTGTTATTCTAAAGTAATGTTTTATCTACTGCGGTCTAATGCTGGTCATTTGTGTTCCAGTGCCGTGTCTGAAGTTTGCACTGAACAAATATGTCGGAATTTGGATCATACTGGACACATTCCTGGGTAAGGCCGCCTGATTTAATCATGTAACTAACAAACAGCCACTATGATTAACTAATAGTTTTCCTCCTGACCCTAATAACAAGACCCCTGAGATTACATTAACATACTATTATGTCTCTTTACACTATAATGATTGTATATAATGATCAAATTAGGAGTCAAGAACCTATTATGCAGAACTAACTGCTGAACCAGTGTGCAGATAACCAAGAGAACATCTGGCCTGGTGATAAAGCCACCACATTACTATGTCATCTATATGCAGATGAAAGTGTTCATGGGAAACTGAATCATGCCAGAGTGCAATACAATGTAATGTTTGATTGTTAAATGCGAACGTTAAAATGTGTTTTTCCATATAGTTTTTGCCATGCAGACTGACTAACAGAAGGGTGACAAATTAAAGGAAAAAACTGAACCTTTGACCCCTACAGTGACCCCTCAATCTGGTGGCTCTATCATGCAGCTGGGGGTGGAATGCAGTCACTGGAATGGTTTCAATCCACTCGTCACTGCAAATCAATATAAAGTTGTCCTGAGTGATCACCTTTAACCTATGATGAGACATTTCTCTCCTGATGGGCGCGGTGTCTTCCAGAAATACAATACTGCCATTCATAGGAAATGAGGAATCACTACCTGTTATAGTTAATGATTTTTCTAAGCCCAAATGCAGAACAAAGAGTTGGTTGCACAGTTTTTTTTTCTTCAAAGCAGTCATCATGTTGGAGAGGGACACCAGGGAAATGATAAGGCTGTCGTAAATGAATGTGAGAGAGAGAAAACAGTGGAAATACAATGAAAGGGGAACAGGAAATGGCACTGAAAGGTTTCATTAAGAATGAAAATTATGTGAATCATATGCTGTGGCCTTCACAGTCACCATTGACAGTCATTTCAACCCATTCGAACACCTATCAGAGGTTTTGGATCAATGTATTACACAGCAAACACCAAATGAGGTCATATATTTGCAAGAATATTGTTCATCCTTCCAGTAGAGTTCCAGATAACTGAAAAAATAATGCCAAGGAACACTGAAGCTCTTCTGGTGACACACAGTGGTCCAACACCTTTCTAAGACACTTTATGTTGGTTTTTCCTTTAATTTGTCACCATCTATAAGTGGTAACCAATGGCTTCTCTATGTGAATAACTGCTGTGTTCATGTACATATTGATTTTCTCTCTTTACAAAATCTCCTCCATCATCTGTCGTGTCCCTGCAGCACAGTTCCCTCAGCTGCTGAAGATACTGTGGAGCGGAAGTGCAAGAGGTCTCAGTCTGATTTCCGTCCTGCTGCAACTTTATGCTTTCTCATGTCCTGTTGTGTACGCCGTCGCCAACAAATTCCCTCTCTTGTGAGTAATTAACAATAAGACAACAAAATTCTCTGTTTGTGTGATGCTGAACGACTGCACCAGGATGCATTACATCTTTAAGTTTAAGTAGCTTGTTGTTCCAGTTTGCTCATGCTTTATTAATGCACAACTTACTTGCTGTTTGCACAAGCATGTGGACATCCCTTCAGGAAATATATAAAACATTAAGGCTACACACCTCACCAGAAATGTGTCAACTCACAAGCGGTTAAATCTTGTATGAAGGACGCTATACAAATAAATAAAAAATAAATTTATTAACTATGGGTCTAAACACAGCAAAGATTTCAGTCTTTCTTACGTAATAGAGAGTTTTTTTCTGATTGAAAGCTGACAAAAAAAAGGATAAATGTATTTATTATCAACCTTTCCACTGAACTGCTCTACAGTGCCTGGGCAGAGAGGCTCTTCACGTTGGCCCAGACAGCAGCGATTGTCTTCCTCATCCTGCATTATCGTGGTGACACCTTGGCAGGTCAGCAAATGCATCTGCATATTTTTTGCAAACGGAATACTGTGATAGTTTATCTCTAAATCCTTTGACTTCCCCTGTTTGCGTCTCTCAGTCTAAAACCCATTTCGTTCACACGTCTTTAGGTTCAGGCTTAAAAATGGCCTAAAGCAGCTGCAGTTGTTAGAAAACATGCTGCATTTGTTGTATTTAGTGTATTTTCAGCATTGATTAGTGCAGATTTGATTTTCTAAGGAGTGTTTACAGCAGCGGGAGAGTGTATGAAGGACAGACTCATATAAATTTTCATTAATGTTTTTAAGAATTAATGAAATTGTATCATTCATCACTCTGTGGCAGACATTTTTTGTCTTTAATGTGTGCCTTTATTAGCCTCTGTGGGTTCAGATCAATACTGTTGGTCATATTCATGCTGCATCACGCTGATGGAACTATCAGCTGTCCAAATCTCTTGTAGTCAGTGTTGTTATTAAATTTAGGAAACACAATTATTTAGCAGACTGGAAACAGGCTACTGATAAATGTCTGTGTGGTGCAAATGTCATTTAATCTTATGTTGAATGTGGAAAATGGTTTTATCAGCTATCAATAGTGTTTTAGTTGATTAAAACAACTCTCACATGCTTATTGTTTAACTTTTGCTCACTGCTTTCCTGCAGCACCACCTTCTGGTGTCACGTCTTTACAGGAAAACCCTCCACAGAACATTTTGTTGGAACAGTATTTCTGTTAAAACACATTGATAGAGAGATGGTTTTTAAAGGTTGAAACGACAATTTAATTTTTTTTACCATTTCGTAAGTAATCATGTATATGAACATTCTCGGTGACAAATAATTTTGTGTTTCTTGTGGGGCGTTCAAGCTTCTAATATGTCATACATTTCATATCATGCTGTTTTACATTTATTTGGCAGGAGTGCTGCTCCTCTCTGGTTTCAGTGGTCTTATGTTCCTCCTGGGCTCATATGCGGCTGCAGCAGTCGTCTCAGTGGTTCAATCCTCCAGTATGGCAGCTTTAATCGCAAGCAAGGTAGCAACTCACAGGCTTAAGTTGTGTTTACAGCTCCATTTCTGAGCTGGTCCTTAATAAATGTGACCTGTGAAGTGATTATGCAAAGTAAACATGCACATTTATCAGAGTGAATTTAATTGCTGGATTTGCTGTTTCCAGGTTTTCCAGACCATAACTAACCACCAGAATGGCCACACTGGTCAGCTGTCCACTGTGTCAGTATTTCTATCCTGGGCAGGGTCTCTGGGTGTTGTCTACATTTCTCTACAGGTATGCAGTCACGTATCACACACAACTGCATATTTTACACTAATCTCTAATCGCTGTCGTCACTAACTGAGCTTAAATTTTTTTCTTGCAGGAAACTGGAGGCTTTCTTGCTCATCTGTCACACATACTGTCAGCCGGCCTCAGCTGCGTCCTGCTGGTCCAGGTCTTCTGCTACAGCAGCAGCAGCACTGACACAAAGAAGACAGATTAGAGGAAACACTCACATCACATCCATATCCTTTCTGTCATGCAGCTGTTTTGTGATTCTGCTCAGGATGCTGGGCTTGTGAATGCTGCGGTGAAGTGGCTGTAAATGTTTACGAGGTCTTTTTATATCAGTGAGCCTGATTGGTACTTTGAGATCTCATTTAAAACAACTCATGTGCTGTGTGTCTGTGAAAATGAGAACTGTCATTGCCATGTTGTTTTTTAATAAACTGTATGTTTTATTTGTGCAGTTGGTTTCCAATTGCTGCAAGAGTAATGGGGAAAAAAGTCTTTTGGTGCCCTCTAGTGGTTTAAATATGAATGAATTTACTGTCAGCAGAAACACAAGCACAACATTCTAATATCAGTATAGTGGCCCACATTGTTTATAAGTATGTTAGGGTTATATTGAAAAGGGAAAATTGTGGGGGTTATTGTTTCATCAACATCCCAGCAATATATTTTGCTCAGCTGTGATCCATTCTCTGCTAAATGTGCTGCAGAGAGTGCCAGGAGTGTTTTTAAACCACTCTGCTGGACCCTGTTTCTAAATCTTTTTCTGTATAGTGTTCTGTAGAAAAAAGGCTTCAATTTCAGCGTATATCAGATTACATACAGGCTTTAAAGACTGCAGTGAAATCATGCAGCAGGCACCAGCACACACATAAGCTTTTACCAGATCAGGTAATATCAGTTAGTTTCTCCTCTATAGCTAATAAGGAATGTCCTGCTGTGTTGTTGGATTAACTGTTCACACTGCAGACCGGCAAAATGATCAACCCTATTATGGTATTTTCCAGTTGGATAACTGGACCTTTCATAATAGCCTCTGGTCTTCCTGTTTAGCGCCAGATATTATGATTAATTATTAATATTTTTTAACATTAAGTCCTATGTACACAGTTTATAAGTATTCAATTATGCGTCCTTGACTTTTATTTTCTTAACTCAGTCCCTTAGATTTGTGTTCTAAAAATTATTTCCTCAAGTTCATTGTGCATGCTCACACCTTTTATACTCCACCTTGGTTCCTATACATAAACAGTTACATCTAGGAGCTGCTAAACACTGGCACACGTTTATAGAATCAGCCAGCCCGACTGCTGAGCTTCAACTATTTTAAGCCGACATGAACAAAATGTCCAGTGTTGCTCAGAATCCCTCCACATATTTGTAGGAGCTCTGCTAAATAAATACACCTTGACCTCCTTACCAAGGTTACACATTTAATGCAACAGAACACTGATTAAGTTATAATAAACCATTTCTTCAGTGGTTCCTATACTGTATATTTTACATTGACATTTTATGAATTTTCTTACCTTAAAACATTTTAATAATACTGTGAATTATTGCAACTGTACAAGGAGCATTGAAATCAAACGTCACCTCAGAATACATGTATTTGTATGTGACAGAAAGCACACAGGAGCAACAGAGCTATCGCCTTCAGTCACCATTTACGTCAGGACTGTAGAAGCTGTTTGTTATCTGTGTAACATTCTCTACGTCCTACATTTTCTTCTGGGAGTCATGTTATACCTCAGTTTCACACAGCTGACTGTAAATGATAATATTAGTTTTTCCAGGAGCAGCACTGAGTGTCATAACTGCCACTTTAGCATCGTGACATGCCTCAGGTTAGGTCATAATGACACATCTGACATTAGAAATGTTGTAAACAAAGTAAACCCTGTGAGTGAAACTTGTCAGAGAAGCTAACTGAGCTCAGCAACTGGAACAAATGTTTCTTGAACTTTTTTCTATTGTGCAATAATAGGGTGAAATTCCCATCAGGCTCAGCTACACTTTGTGTTTGCATGCTTAACTATAATGTTGGTCTTGGTAAACATTATACCGACTTCATATCAGCCTGTTAACATTATCAGTCTTGTTTAAACATGTGTAATTACCCTTCATATATCTGAATAATCTGTATCTTTTTCTTATCAGCCAAATTCCTGCAGTTATGATGCATTTATGTTACATCACTCAATAAATGCAGTAGAAATGTGAAATCACAGAGTCCTGCACTTTCTGTTCTCCGTCAGTTGATGGGGAAAGTCATCAATTGGCCAATTTTGAACGTAGTGGTGGGATAATTACTGGAAGTCTTTCAAATCTGAGGAAATGAGCCTCAAACTGTGTAAAGTCAACACATGGAAAAGCATTACAACAGTGCCGTATATTAGTAATAAAGGTTGAGAGTCATATGGTAGAAAATAAACATTTGACACCACAATGTCTGTCAATAAAGACACAACCTGATCATTTATTGGCTCTTCTTGTCTAGTGCACGTAAGTTTGAAATCCCATGACAGGAAGTGCATTTTGTAACACATTCATGAAATATAACTGACATTCATTATCACTGCTCACCTCTTAGAGCTGCAAAGAGGTTTAATCCTTACAATGCAACCATCAGAAGCATTAATATGGCAAAATTCATTTTTGCACGTGTTCGACATCTTCACTCATTCTCAGACCTCTCTCTGTAAAATTTTGGATTCTGAGTTCCTTAAAAATGGCTTTATTTTAAATGCATTGCTAAAGTAGTGGAAGGTGGTGGAATTTTTAACTGTTGGCGGCACAAGTTTGGCACAAAGTTTGTGGTAAGATGTGCTTCAACTGTTATTTAAAAGACAACATTTTATAGTCTTATAGTGTGGTCTGGGGATGAATACTGCAGTGTGATTATAATTAGGGAGGCACGATACTGGATTCTTGCCGATATCCGATATTTGCACATATTTTTTCAATCTATTTGCACCACCATCAGGTCTCTACAGTAGTGGAATAAGCATATATAAAAGTCAATATTGGCCTTTTTCATGATGGTCCACTGGCAGGTGCAGACATAAAACACAATGTTTTTCAAAGGCACACATTCACTGAGCAAAATAAAAAAGCGTCTTCAACTACCACATAAAACAGGCAGGTTTAGATCTAACATTCTCATCTTATGTTCATTCTGCGCCAATCGACTGATACCAATAAGAAGCTGTTATCATTGTGCATCCCTAATTATAATACCTTATAATTATATTGAAACATACAGTACAGCAGGTAATGGTGTTAAGCACAGTGACCCTGATCACTTGGAGTAATTCCACCCGACAAAACCAAAATTATGTTCATAAGAAAGCGCCAAGCGGAACCATACACAGTGTTTACAGTACAAATGAGCAAAATAAAACAAAGTTACTTCAAAAGTTTAAAAAAAATGTCAACCCTGGATATATTGCTCCTAAAAGAAGACCAAAACCTCAACTTAATTAGCTGACTGCTAATTACTGTCTGTGATGGAAGTTTAACAGATAAAAATGTGTTCTTATAGCTACAGTGCATTTGTTACGTTTCATGACAAACAATGAAAGATGTGAACCAATAAATGATACTGTATTAATAAATTATTGAGTTTTCGTAGCATATAATACACTTTATGAAGAAAGCACCAATTCTGGCTCTCAGGTTGGAGAACAGTTTGTGTAACTTTAGTGTCCAAAATGTCCTTCTGATGGTAATCTGACCGTTGGACTAAACCATGAAGAAGCAGCACACTGATGCTGAGATGATGCTGAGCAGTTGGAGTCATTGAACTAACATCTTTCTTTACCATCCAAGTCTTCAATTCAAAGAAACTGCGAGCCTGAGCCACAAATACGGTTGATGATATTTATTAATATACGACTATATATTGGGCAGTGGTGGCCTAGTGATTTGTGAAGCTAACTTGTAACCAGTGGGTCGCCGGTTTGAGTCCCTGGACTGGCAAGAGGTTGAGGTGGGAAAGTGAGCGACCGCTTGTCCCAGACACCACCACTGTGGGCCCTTGAGGAAGGCCCTTAACCCCTGACTGCTCCCCGGGCGCTGCACCGCGGCAGCCCACTGCTTCTAGTATGTATAGTTAGGTTAACTTTGAATAAGATGGGTCAAATGCAGAGAAGGAATTGCCCCAAGGGGATCAATAAAGGTTATTATTAGATTATTATATCCATAAATAAAGGAAGGATTGAGGGTGACACTGACAAGAAAACTCCTCCGTCTTAAAGTGGACTCTTCTGTAAACACTGAAATATTACTATTAATGGGCAGGAGTGTGTCAATTGTAATAAATAAACTGCAAAAAGTTATGTCATTACAGCTACAATGTCTTGTAAAAGTACAGATTATGATATCGATTGGCAACAAGTAACAAAAAAACTGAGATAATAATTTAATTTTTTTATTAAAGCCAAATTGCTAAAAGTGCAATGAAATTACCAAATTAACTTCTTGTGTTTTCATTGGGCGTTGATTATTTAGGCAGACGGTATCACTCAGTAACAAGCTTTTCATATTAGAATGATTTTTAGCAGAACGTTTTTTATCACGTTTGAAAGAAAAACTCAGAAAGGTACACTGGAAAATATAAAACAATTAATGTAATCATTTGGATTTTGTCATCACAGATAAATAAGTCAATTTGAACATTTCTAAAATACAGGAAAAACCATGTCAAGCTTCACTGACAGGCTCCTTTGTGAGTAAAGCTAAGGTCTAGTTTCTGAAGAATTTAATTAATATACTGAATATTACAGCTGTATAAACACGGAGGCAAGAGAGGAAAGGGCTACGATGTTTGGACCCAAATAAATATAATAAATTCATGTAGCGTGAAGACAACGATACATGAACCTAAAGTTAACTAATCTATTCATTGTTCATTAGTAATATGTAAAGAGAAAGCGATGGTTGTGCACTAATAGGTCAACTAACCACCAGTTCTGCAAAATAAGTGTAATAGTAAAAGTACCTTTGGCACTTTAAAACATCTATGAATGTGTAACTATTCTCCTCACGTGCTCAGTCATGCAGTAAAACCTCTTAGTGTTTGTGGCTCTACTGCTTTATGTGGATTCATGAAACTCTGTTTTATGACAGTTGCTGAGGAGTCTTTCCTCATTTACCTTTACTTTAATTAGCATTGTTTGGGTTATGTATATTTGTATTTTTTACTGCAAAGTATAACAGCCTAATTAGACTGTAGTAAAATTCTATCTGGCATTAATCTAGTCACTCACAACTATAGGTCTATGTTTCTGTCCCTGATAAAACAAATATGACCCTTAACATGCTCTAAACTGTATTTGTCAGTACACTGGTCAGAATGATCTATATGTATAATATGCACTAATAAATATACTAAAGGCGGTTGTAGAATGAAACACATTCATGTAAGGAGGGTGCAGGGAGTTGAGTTCCTTGTTTAAACGGCATATTCTCATTTTAGCCGTCACAGAACACCAGATTCATATTAATGCTGCATCATGTCCTCAGTAACTAAAAATAACTTAACAATGGGTACACATTTTATTCTTGTTTATCTCACTTTAACGGAGGTACCCACCTGGATATGTAAAAAATGTAATCTCCTTGAGACACCCTGACTGTGACTACAGCAAACATCCTGTACATTTACTTTCACATCCTGTTTCATTGGACAAACTATATGCTTTGTTTGCATATTAGACTCAAACTGACTTTTCTTCCTCTGCTGTGGCCTTTACAGTTTTCCCTTTTTACATTTAATCTTATTCCATAGAATGCTACATAGTTTCTATATTAGATTTAGCTCTAGTTGAGGTATTCAAGCTATTCAAACTCAGGACTTCACCAGACTTCAGTCCGACACATTTGGCATCTCTAGAAACTTTCAGATCTTCACTTGACCTTAAAGTTCAAGTGGTTTTTAACAATTTCTGGCTGACTGACTCACTTGTGACTCAGTGATCAGCAGGTTTGGTTTTTACAAGACCTGAAGGCAGATTTGCTTCCAGGACTCATTGCTTCCGTCGCTATATTATACTCTGAGTGGCCTCCTGCCAACACGAGGTCATAGCAGGACATTTTTGTAACTGTCACATTTTCTTCAGCTCGGCTTCTGCACACACATTTAATTAGACTGAATCATAACGGTGTGGTTGTGGTTAAGTGGCTGTGGGCGCTGTTCATTTTCTCAGTCTGAAGGCCACATTTGATGCTTTCTCCAGAAAGCAGATTCTTTGTTTCCTTCTTATGTTTTGGAATGACGTAGTTTAAGAGCTTTTAAAGAGTTATAATGGTTGATGTACTTTCTCTGGAGGACACACAGCCTCCTGTATGGTTATATCTGTGCACATTTGTCACCAAGACAAATCCAAGTGCATTTATATTGTGTGTCAGATACATTACTGAGCTCCTGAATGCAGTTTTGATATCTCACCTTCCTTCCTGACACTTTTTGCCTACAATGTGTTTTCTCATCGGAGTGTAAAACGTTACCTTTGCTCTTTCTCCATTAAGGAAGCAGAGCATCTCCTGGTTTTTCTTTCACCTCATAATCGTAAACTCATTAAATGAGGACTCATTTAACCTGTGCACTCGGAACTTAATGAGTTACCCATTTTTCATCCATTTGTCCCTGGTGTTATCTGAACTGCTTGTAAAATTTGCGCAGTTCATCCCAGAAGAACAGAGACAGAATGGTGTGAGGACCGAGTCGGAAATAAGAGGCTCCCAATCCTTTGTAGAGTCCTGTCAAGCCCTCCTTCTTCAGTGTCTTGGAAAAGCAGTCGGTGAATCCTTTATAAAGCTGCCCCTACAAGAAAAGAGAATGACTGTCATTTAGTGAGCTGAATAGATGCTGTCTCACAGCCCCAGCTAGACGAAATGTGAATGTTTTAGCTCCTCTCTGTCTGTGATCACTGCTCAGTGTATCAGTTACAAACCTCACAAGAGTAGTCCACTGATTTCAGAGTTTCTGTAGGTTTTAACAAGTGGTGTTTTAGAAGTTTAATATTATGCAACTTATGATCTGTTTCACGTCATACTATCAAAAACAAAATCCGCCTTACTCTTTACTGTGATATGTAACAATCTAAAATACTAAATGCAAAGTATAACTACTGTGCGTAAGGTCCATAGCAGTTTTTAATGTTGGTGTACCTTTACTGGAGTTGCAGGAGTTATCCTTGTTAGTGCAGAATGGAATTTAAAGTCCCTCTTTAATCGTTGATGAAACTTCTAAAACGTCATCCCTGAGTATCAAAGTATTTAAAAGTTTTTTCAATATTCTGCTCCTGCCTTAAAAATGGCTTATGTGGAACTTTACACTGTTGCTTTCTTTAGAAAACACAGACCTATGAGTTCCCTGCCTCTTTCTCCAACCACCCCTCCCCACTCCCTGCAGCTCATGATTCGTCTTGCTGCGTGTGTCTGGACGAGATAATATTTCGTAAGTTCATCAACTTGTAGCATTAACATAATTCTAATATAATACAATAATCAGCAAAACAATGCATACTAATATGTCATAGTAAGTATGTCACTTTATTGTTTAATTGTTTAACTAATTACATTAATGCTACAAGCTGATGAACTTACAAAATGTTATCTCGTCCAGACACACGGAGCAAGATGAATCATCTATTACAGAATGACCAAAACCACTACAAACTGGAACTTGAATAGTTTATTTCCTGAACTAATGACAAAATAGCTCAACAGGAACCATACAGACATACAAAACCTTGAAATCAACATAATACAAATATTTACCTGACAATTAAAGTCACCAAATGTGATGTTAAAGCCACTGAAAACTACGAAAAATTAGTCATTTTCATAAAATTAGTAATATAACATCTTTAATTTTTAAATATCTTTTCAATGGATATGAAGACATCCCCTTCGAAAAGTTTCAAAGAAATCAAAACAATCCTTCCTGAAAAAAAAAACTGTTAAAATGTCCTAAAAAGTGGATTTTCAGCTACAAAGCTAATTTTAGGACGACCTATGGCAGTCAGTTTTTGATGTAGCTCCAAATGACATTTAGATATGACAAATCTAAGTTGTTCCTACCAACAACAAAAAATGTGGTTGGAATTGAGTGAATATTAGTGGAGATATTAATTTTTGAAAATGAAAGAATTTTCGTTTTGATGATAAATGATAGATTTTTATTATTTTTTAAAGTATTTTGGGGGGGAGTTTTTCCCATTTTATTGATAGATTGAGAGACAGGGTGAAAGGGAGTATAGAGGAGAGTGACATGCAGCAAAGGGTCTTGAGCCGGACGCGAACTCATGACCGCTGCTGGCAACCTGCACCCACATGGTAACGCCTTAACTCAGCGAGCTAAACGGCGGCCCGATTTTTATTATTTTAATTTCTGTAAAAAAAATCAGCATAAGCTATTGACATGATTACAAGTTCCAAGTTTTTGAGGTTTCTGGGATATTTAGTAAAAAAAAATCAGACTTTTTAAGGACCTACAGAAACCCTACATTTAGCATTCCTGTAACACTGTTAGATTATAAGTGGACTTTTTAAAAAAAAAAACATCCACACCAGAACCACAGATATTGTTTTTTTTATTCAACTCATTCCTCTTTCTTGCCAAAACCTGTTTCTTACATTACCCACAATGCAACACAAACGACAAACAACTAGCAGCTAATGTGGCCTTGAGGGTACATTGGGCGTTGGAACTAAAATCTCTCACGCTGGAATGTACATCACGCCATGCAGTAAGGCAGTTGCACAATACAAGAACAGAGAATAGCTGGTGGTGAAAACATGTCAGTTACATATAGTATACAAACTGAGTTTACTATTGTGAAAACGTCTACTCACCTTTCCCAAATGATCCACAGGCTGGTTGTAGAGCCGCGTGCTCACCACATCAAAAGGCGTCATAGCCAGCACCACCACCACGCTGCTGATCATGCCGGCACTCAGGGCCACCAACCAGCTGTTGCTTGGGAACACCTTGGAAAGAAGAATAGGACAATTTGTGAGTCAACAAGCAGGATGAGCGAGTTTGCACTTAAGGATCTGTGTTGCTCAGGTCACAGTGAAGTGGCAGAACATAGTGTGCGGTGATAGTAGATCAGTAAATCATCATCAAGGTCCATGTAACCACGACTAATTTTAACAGGCCACGGCTGCAGCCTCACACGCAGTGAAACAGAAGAATGGTTCTATTATTAGAGCGTACATTATGTTACACACTGTTCAGTAGCTACAGTGGAAGCTATTTTATATGTGGTAACTTTATGATACACTGGAGAGGACATTTACCTTAAGATATGAGGTCATACAACAATAATGCAAGAAATAAACAACACTGCGGCAGCTACAACCTTTTTACTAGAGCCTGAACAATATAACGGTTGACTGATATTATCTGCCCATTGCAGATATGTTGGTATCTGCGTATATGTTGTCCAATAAGAAAACTTTTTCTTACAGAACATAAATACAGAACACTGTCTTTGGTGTAATTTAGAAACAGTATCATCACGCAGTTTGTCCAGCAGAGCAGCTCCGACTCCATAGTTTTACAATCCTCTCAGCACTGTCTGCAGCACATGTAGCAGAGCATGTATACAGCTGAGCAAATGGTGGTGCGGAGTCAAGCTTAGTCTTCACAGTAAAAAGCTAACTAATTTGTGAAACACATTGCTGGAAAATTACTAAGCAGTGACCCAATATGTCTGTGTAGATTCTCAGTCATCCAGGCCATGGTAGGTAAAGGAAGCCATCTATGTCAAATTGGAACAGCCATCTCTAAATAGAGGAGGGGGTCTGCAATGCCACTTATCAAGCACCTATAACACAGTGATAAGGTCTCTCCCCAGAAAGTTTCGCCCTCCTTAACATCTTGAGTCACTCCAGACGTGGCAGATTCACATCCTTTGTTGTGTAAACTGGAAGCCATGATTGCTGTTGTTGTTGTTGGACCACCTGGTTTCACAACCATTCACACCTTGAGGCACGTGAGTCCTGCTCGTTAATGGGCCATTAGCCATGTGAGCTGGAGTGACTATAAATTCTGTAACTCCCCATTAATCAGTTACAACTGAAGAAGCCTCTTGAATGAAGAATGACGGTGAAATGTCTTCCAGAACCTACAAGAGGAGTCCAGTTGATTTCTACTGAAGCTCCTACAATTACCATGACCTGGATGACTGAAAATCTACACAGACATATTCTTTTCAATATATCTCACTATAAATATTAACAATACTAGTTGGTATTCCAGAACTCTAAAATTGGCACTGACCCCAAAAATCCGACCACTGCACTAAATTATCACAGCTGCTTACGGTAAACACAAAGTTGTGCTTCAACGGACGGACATAGCAGATTACGCAAACAGCAGTGGGAATGCTGTATGGGATGTTGGGAGGTGCGGTCAGGCCCACCTCCTCCCTCTAACTCACCCACCAACCGACCAGTTATAACAGCCCAAAAAAAACCTGACAAGAAAACTGTACAAGAATGTCAGGATTCTTTTCTGAACATTTCTGCGGACGGGTCGAGGGAATCCAACACTGTTCTGGTGTTTGGTATGAAAGACCTTTTATAACTAGAGTTGGGTCAGCAATCTACACCCAGTAAACCGATGTGCTAGTTGTGTAAGCTTCATGGTTTCAGCCAGGGGGCCAATAAAAGGTGTCGGATTTCTATTCCAGAGGAGTGCAGTACAGAGGGCTTTGTCAGGACCACAATGACTGCTTTTGTAACCTGCACACTGCTCCTGACTGCAAATCATCTCCTCTTAAGGCTGTACCTCTGAGTTTAGGGCTCTAACTAATGATCAGTTTAGCAATCTGTGAATCTGATGATTATTTTAAGCTGTCAGAGACCAGTGTGAAGTCTTCAAATAGTCTGTTTGGTCCAAAAGAAAAGCAAATCTTTTGAGAGTTGTAGGATGACTGAGGCATTTCTCACTTAACATACCACAGCTGCTATGTCTGAGTTGTACAGTAAGTACAGCCAGACCCCCTAAACATCGCCGTGTTTATTCTTGCACCGTGCGGTCATGTGGAAAATGTGCACACATGTTGGAGGGCTGAGTAAACAAAACTCCCCCCGGTTCGGCTCTACTCCCACCTCATCATGTCAAGACCAAACCCCAGTGAGCTGTGTCCTAACCTGCAGGTCAATGACGAGCTCCTTGGATGAGGAGAAGGTGCAGAGCTGAGCGGCCGACCCCACGCTGACCCTTGGCACAGCAGCACTGGAGCCCCTCCACAGTCCCAGAATGCCGTGCTGCCTGTAGATGGCTGCCAGAGCGTGGATCATCCCCTGTGAGGAAGAGGAGGAGGAGGAGCTCATTAGGGAACTGCTAAAGCCTCCCACTCATATTCATACCTTCAGTTTGGGTTATTAAGTCACCTGGTGTTTGTACTGATGGCCAACAGCAATAGAGGCGGTAGACTGACTCTGCAGATGAGTCTTCACCTGTCAGGAGAGACAATTTGGGTTTATTATTGTCCACAGTTACAAGCGACGGTTCACTTTGGTGTGACACCTCATAATTTTTATAACAAGGACAGGGCTGCCGCGGCACAATCAATGACATCGACACTGAAAATGCACGATGGCGGCAGTAGTAGAGTCCGACTCGGTTAACTGTAGACGTTTCCAAAGACCTAAGGTTGCAAAAGTATGGGAGTACTTCAAATTATCACAGAACTAAAAACTGGTTTGTACACGGTGCAGAGGTTCGATGATGAACCACAGCAGCACAGGAGCTATTCAGCGCCTCTCTCCTACTCTCTGTGCTCACATTTCAGTTACTACTATTATGTACTAACCAGCGGTCACTTCAAGATGCTGCACTGTTAAAATCCTGATTTTATACCACCTACATTGTCTGACAAACTCACAATACACAAAAATGACAGACTGTGCAGTGAATTCTGCAATATTTTCATTAACTTCCAAGCTATTACCGAAATTAGAGAGCAATTACACTAAAGAGGACCCCAGGAAGACTAGCTGCCATTAAATGGGTAGCTAATGGGGATCCTAATAAAACAAACAAAACAATTACACTGCACTTTTAAAATATACTCTTTGCTTTTAAAATACACTGTAAAAAATTTAAGTGTTTTTAACCAATTTTCTGAACAATTTACTGTTACATTAAATTACAGATCATATCTAGTAATATTATAGTAGAAAGTGTTAATTCATGTGTTAACCTAAAAAACAAACAAACAAACAAAAAAGACAGGGCAGAACTGTAAATAATGTCAACATCAAAAATCTGTATTTTGGGGAGTTAATTCAATACAAAGTGCAATTATAAAATTAAACTGTGTTTGAGGTATTTATAATCTGTTAGAAAATATTATTATTTTACAGATATCTGTTATTATTTTTACAATTCTTACAGTTTTTAAACATCTTTTTTCATCTCGTTTTTTTTTTTTTTACATTGTATCCATGTTACACTACTGACTTAAATAATTAGACCTCTTTTAAAAATATATTTTATCAGTTTAACTCTACAGTTTTGCACTTTAACACGTGAACCTTTGTTTCACACATTGTGCTGCATTATACAAAGACACAATAACATGAAGCTAAATGAGGTCATTCTGTGAGTGTTGTGATTAATCGATCTATGAGATAGTCGACCGATTAATCATGGAAAAATCGATATTGTCAGCCCTAGATAAAGTAAGTGTGTGGAGGCCTGCTGAGGCTGGAGCTTCTACCAGGTATATGGGGCTGCCCATCACGGCTCCCACCACTCCGGCCACCGCTCCGGCTGCGGTGGTTTTGAGCGCGCTGACCCGGCCGTTAGTGTGGATGTAACCGGAGGACTCGATGATGGCGTACGAGCCGAGCCGGACTCCGTTCATGAAGAACTGGTAGAAGAGTCCCGGCACCAGTCCCTTCTGTAAGCCGGCCAGTCCGTCCACTTTGCCGATGGTGTAGAAAGCGTGGAACACGTTGCGGTAGTAGACCTGGTAGGAGCCGCGGCTCTTCAGCTCTCCCTGCAGCTGCATCCGCGTCTTGACTACCTCCAGCGGGTTGGTGAACAGGCAGGCCCCGCAGGCCGCCGCTCCGCTCAGCACGAAGTCCATGACGAGCACCGGCCGGAGGACAGATGCGGACTTCAGGCCTGCTAACAGTCCGACCTGCCCTTCATGCCAGCGGGCTCCCGGCTCAGAGTTTCCCCTCCCACAGCCTGAACCCCCACTGACAGCACCGAGACAAGAGGCCACTTCAGGGCCTCCTCGGAGACTCGAAATTCCGATACAAGAAATGTAAACATGACTTGTTAGTTGATGGCGGTGTCAAAGGTGACAGTCATCACATTCATGTACAGAAATGAAAAAAAAACAACTTCCTATATATGTACATGTAAAAAACAAACAAACAAAAACAAAACAACAACAAAAACAACACTGATTATGACAACCGTCTTAACACAGCCTGTTATACATAAGGCAGACACACACACATTTTATTATTTTATTTATTTCTTGCCGTTTACTATCACTCTCCATGCAATGTCAACTGAATCAGTGCAGTATCAGTATTTTTAATTTCCACCTTTTCTATTCAAGGAAGAATCTGTGCAATATCCATGTTTCTCTACATATATAGAACATAGAAAAACCTTAATTGAACAGAGGGGGAGGCTTGAGACATCACCTCTCACCTGTGTACAGCAGTTTTACATTCTCTACCCAGGAAGAACAGAAACATTTCACACCTGGCCACAACGTGGCCTAACGAATCCCATTGTGAGAGGGAAGGACCTAACGACTCCCATATGGAGGTGAGGGGCAACACACACCCATCAGACTGAAGCTTCAATAATGTTAATGGATCCTGAAGAGTATAAAAATCTGGAGCTCCCAACCAGTCAGTTTAGAACTGATGAAGCCTCTTGGATGAGGTGGAACGTCTTTGAGGTAACTCAAGCAAGTCCAGATGCTACGATTGAAACTATGAGGATAACCATGACCACTTATCTTTATCAATTAAAAAAAAATAAAAAATCTACTCATCAAATAGTATTTTGTTTGTATTTGTATTATCATTATTATTATTATTATTATTACACCACCCCCGATGCTTTGGCAATACTGTTAATATGATATGCATGCCAACATAGCATTTTAAATTGTGAAATTGTGTGTTTATTTTACTTTTCTGTAATGCCATATTCCTTGTGCTATTAATCATTTTTACACCAATGATTTGCCAAAAATGACTGCAGAAGAATTTGTTCCTAATCCAGTTGAATTGTCCCTTTAAAGCTATTTTAACTAGTATAAACGATACTAGTTAAAATAGCTTTAAAGGGCCAATTCAACGCATGTAATGCAGTATTCCACTCGCCAAAAAGTGACTGCACCTCCTACATTTTGACTGAAATGTTATTAATGTATTAAAATGAGAGCTTTTCATACATTCATTCAATTCATAAGATATTTACAGATCATTTATTTATTTTACATATAAAACCTACATGTAAATCATGTGTATTACAGTTTAAACAAGGACTTTATACATACCAAACACATATAGGATACACATTGAAAACATACTGTAGTATTGCCTGTAATTATCCTAAATGCAATGCTAGACTTTCCTATAAAGTGCAAAAAAAAAATGGTCAGAATTATTTAGTTACAAGAAACAATAAAGTTTCACAAAGACACAAAAAGCAGCTGTAGATGTTCAGAAACTGAAATTCAGCTTTAACATGAGGGGTGCAATCAGTTTTTGGTACGACACATGAATCACTAGTTGAAGAATTCCTATAAAATATTTAAACCTTCTAGGCAGAACAGCTGTATATCAAATACAACCTACAATAGATTTTAAACAGAATCATTAAAAACGGCAACTCCCACAATAATGGAGGTATCACGTTTTATAATTTACATTTTTGGCCGTACACTGTGTCCGTCCCCTGAACGCCTCACCGTACAGACTGGTACCAGAGCGTCTTTACGCACGTTGGAAGCGTCTCTTCTCAGCCAATGGAAGCGGGTCTGGTCGGTTCACGTCAAACACTGTTGAAGAATGAGATTAACGTGTAGTCTGGGGATTAAACCAAACTGAGTACAAGTGAATGAGCGGCCAGAAGATATCCTAAATATCCGGAGTGTTGTTTCTCTCCACTGTCGCCAATTTGATTGTTCATAGAAAATCTATGGGTTTGTTTGTTTTGTAATTTTGTAGGGCATTAACTTTAATTTTTAAATTAGTCAGAGTATATAATATTGTAGGTTCTTAACCTTAAAAATAATTGTAATCTGGCAAATTTGCATAATTTATAATATTGTAGGGTCTTAATTTTATTACGTAATTTGGTAAATTTGAATTTTACATTATATTGTAGTTTCTTAACCGTGGTATTTAAATTAGTGCGGTAAATTTGCACAATTCATAATAGTGTAGCATCTCAAACTAAATATCTAATTAAGTCAGATGAATTCTTTATAATATATTAGTTATGTAAC
>OMNN01024115.1:19246-32776 GCA_900302755.1 Chromis chromis
GTTATGTAACTGTAATACTTAAATTACTAAGGTGAATTTAGATACTAAATTATACTTACAGTGTCTTCACCTTAATATTTCTCTACTAGAAGGCACTTTGGTTCCACGGCTGTTGTTTTAAATGTGCTACATAAATGACAGTGACTTGAAAATAAGTTGTTTTCCATGTTGCTTATTTGCAAATATTAATGTATGATTCAAAGAGGAGCTTCTCTCGACACAGATGGCTCAGCTGTCACTAACACTGCATCATGTTACTCATATTTTCATCTGCTCCAAGGATGTTTAAGTATCTGATATATTCCCTCTTAAGTACAACTGTCAATATCAAAAAACAAATAATTCACTCATGCACCTGACTAATCAAAGTGCAAAATGATTAACAACCTTCCAATTGCACACTGATTTCTACTTGATGATTATGGGATGTTCAAACAATAATTTATCGATTATTATTCTGATAAGCAGGTTGATAATAGAACTACTGAGTCCAATCTGAATGAAGAATTCCATCTTCATGTTGCCAATGAGAAAGACATCCAGAGGAGGAAAGTAACTAATTACATTTACTTAAAAAGTACTTTACAGTTTTGAAGCTCTTGTACTTTACTTTATCATTTCTATTTTATGCCACTTCACGCTTTAACTCCACTACATTTCAAAGGGAAATATCGTACTTTCTACTCCACTACATTTATCTGACAGCCTCAGTTACAAGTTATTGTTGAGCTTAAAGACCCAGCTAGTAAAGGATTTTGACAGTAAGAAGAATGTGTGGAGTAAGACAGAGAATACCTCTGGGTGTGCTGCACTGATTTGGATCAATCTTTTGAAACTGTCGAGTCCAAATATGGCCAAAAAATCGGATAATCCAGTCATCTAAATTTTAGGCCTTAAAATGTCTTGATGACCCCCCAGACAAAATCTTTTTTTGCCTTGTTAACATGTCCATATGGTGTTTTTTCTCTCTGCTAAAAGATACTTCATGAATGAAATAAGCAGACAACACCATGGCTGAGCAGTTTCCACCTCGAAGCTGCTGTGTACATGACAGCATGACAGTTTCAAAAGCATGGATTCATACTTTCAGGGTTTCATATGTAACAAATATGAGGAACCAATACTGTCAACTTGCAGATTTTGGGCTTTCTGTATCCTTATTCCTCTTCTAAATTACGCTCCATTCACACGAAGCCAAAACGCTTATAGTTTCAAAAACGTTCTTCATAAAGACGGAGCTGTTTCAGTAAATGTGTCCATCCACACGAATTCACTTGATACGCCTGAAAACGATGTAAAACACGTCAGGCCTGTTGGTGGCGCTATGACGGCGTAACGGAAACTGGTGGCGGGACTTTAGGCATGCGCAGAAATCTGTATACTATGTAAACATAGAACATGACGTGGCGTATTGTGCTTTCCTTATTTGTTTGGTGAACATGGTGATAATGCAGAAGTATATTTTGCTGTAATAGCAATAATAGGGTGACTAGCTTCAGCAGTACACACACAACACTGTACAGCGCCATTATTGTTGTCATTTTCTGAGTTTGGCGCATGCACATTTATCGAGAGGTGGAGCTATGACGCAAGCGTTTCAGAAAAGATTCGGGATAGAGCATAAACACGGAGCCGCGAAACCACTGTTTTCAAATCTTTCCACTCTGGGACCTAGTTTCAGAAATGATCATTTTCAGACCCCAAAACGCTGGCTTCGTGTGGATGGGGCCTTAAGTTTCTGATTTGAACATGTAGGACTGAATTGCTACAATACTACGACTTACCACTGTGCGGAGTAGTTCAACAGTGTTTGAGCATAGCTGGGGTGCTTGAACTGCAGCAAGTGGAGGAAGGGATGGATGGAGAACGAGGCAGGGACGTCAAAGATCCTCACATTCTAGAGGAAGCAACAGAGTAGAGTTGCATCAAAGACATTTCAAGGCAGGAAGTGGTTATTTTCATAGGAAAAACATCCAAATAGGGCAGCGGTGGCCTAGTGGTTTGTGAAGCAAACTTGTAACCGGTGGGTCGCCGGTTCGAGCCCCCGGACTGGCAAGAGGTTGAGGTGGGAAAGTGAGAGCGACCGCTTGTCCCAGTCACCACCACTGTGGGCCCTTGAGCAAGGCCCTTAACCCCTGACTGCTCCCCGGGCGCTGCACCGCGGCAGCCCACTGCTCCTAGTATGTATAGTTAAGGTTAACTGTGAATAGGATGGGTCAAATGCAGAGAAGGAATTTCCCCAAGGGCATCAATAAAGGTTAGATTATTATTATTATTATGAAATATGTAACTGATGAGTTTTGAAACAAAAACAGAAGAGTACCTTTAAGATTTTACACAATGGATAATATACCAAGCTTTTAAAATACCACTGTTAAAGACTAAACCAGCATCTTTTATGTTTAAAAAAATAATAAAATCAATGTGTAGTCAGGGTCACAGTTGTCTACGAGTTTTTAGCAGCTCTACCAAACAGTGATTTTTTCCTTTTTAACTTCCCACATGGTTTAATTTCAATAAATCCTCAAATGACTCAATATTTTTGCTAAAAATCAAAGATTAGAGAAAAAGTACAAAAGCTGGAAACAGACCTGTTTATCGGAGCCTTGTTTTTTGTCTTTCCTCTCACATTAATCATCTGATAACACCTTAGATGTATTTGCTGTCTCTGTAAACAAAACTGTATGTAAAGTAGTTCAAACTGGCTCCACCTGCAGCTACAACAGTAACATGCTGCTGACACACTGATGCAGGCAAATACTAATGCTAATATGCTAATACTGCATACTTTCAATACATTTTGCTGGTAATACTGAAGTGCTTTTGCTGGAGTCATAATGGAGTATTTTTACAGTGCTGTATTGGTACTTTAGCTAAGTAAAAGGTCTGAATACCTCTCTCACAACTACTGCCCCTACAGCTGTGTTTACAAAGGCGGTAAATACATTTGAACTAATTTATTATAAAGATGTAGGTCAAATGTCAGGTCACAGCAGAGAAGCTTGTTGCTCTGCTTAAGGATCTCGTCTAGGAACAAAGAATAATCCTGCTCAAACAGACATTCCAGTAAATTATATGGTTTATTGAGGCCGTTTAAAACACATTTAGGTGATTAATAACATTAATAAAGAGTGAAATTTGCAGAAAATTCACACTGAACATAGATTGACATCTTACCAGCAACATATGACCTTATATTGACACATTCTGTATAATTCTTATTCAAACCCTCCTCAGTGAAGTACAGTGAGTCCAGGTAAATGCCAAGTAACCAGGGCAGCCCCATCCATCTCGATTAGTGATTACACTCTGACTTCCACGTATAACCACATCTCTGTTTAATCAGCTGAAGAGCACTTACCGCTCAACTGCCTGACAATCACAGTTCAATTAAACAATGCCGATGTGTGCACAAATGTGATTCCTTAAACAAGAAACAGGCCTTAGAATTACATGTAAAATACCAACATATCATTTTAGATAAAACTGGTAGAACAGCGGTGGGAGAAGAACAAGCCTCAGTCCAGTGTTTGATACTGATTTCTTATCTGATGATTAAAGGAGTACTTACATTATTTCTGTGATTTCACTTTTGACTTCACAGATGAACGCCGAGCGATTAGATCCACGCAGGTATCACTGTCTTTGAGCTGCTTATGTCTGGGTGGGTGGGTTTGTTTTACGTCACTGAGCTGGATTAGACCTGAAAGCAAAATCTGGTTCACCTCTACCCCTTTAAAATAGGATTTGTTCTTAGGGTCTCTTGAGTAGCCGCCCCAGCCTGATGCACAAACACCGGTAATGGGCTTAAACAGCCCTAAATAGGACTTCATTTCATGTTTTGGTTGTGTTCCTTTTGTTGAGACACATGTTTGTTCTGTACTGTCTTTCTTTCATTCAGTTGATTTGTCTTTCCAATAAAAAAAAAGGCCTTTCCTTGCACGAAATATCATACAATAGCCCTTACAGCGGCACTACAGCAACCGCACAACAAAAAACTGTGCAAACTCAGCAACAGATTGTGGATGTAGGTCATATTATGACCTCTTAATGTATTTACCTCATATTAGCATGTTCCAGTGCTTACTATTGAGCACACAGACCAATAAATCAATGTGTTTTTCTCATGTTACAATCATTACCTTCATGCTGCTAATACTGAAGTGCTTTTGCTTGGATTTTTCATGCAGGGCTTTTAGTCATAATGGATTATTTTTACAGTGCTGTATTGGTACTTTAGCTAAGTAAAAGGTCTGAATACCTCTCTCACAACTACTGCCACTACAGCTGCGTTTACAAAGGCGGTAAATACATTTGAACTGATTTATTATAAAGATGTAGGTCAAATGTCAGGTCACAGCAGAGAAGCTTGTTGCTCTGGATCTCGTCTAGTCTGCTCTTGTAGCGCAAATCACTGTTTATATCCCGTCCTGCAACATGCTTACTGTATTTTACACGATTAAACTGATAAGTGATTGAAATGAGGTTTAGTTTCTTAAATCAAACATTAAAAGCAAACTTTGTGGTCAATACAGAACAGGAAAAGTAAACTGACTCTTTGAATTGCGGTCGTAATGAACTTTTCACCTTGTAACATGTTCCACTTTGAAGTTCGCTATTATACCATGTTGCATTAAGTAAATTTAAACTCTGTCATGAAAACTGGGCCAAAGCAATAAATTACTGCAAAGTGACAATGCACACAGACTTCTCCTGTATTTTCCACTCATGATTAAATTGCATATTTCCTGCAGCTACGTTGATGTAGATTCTACATTTCTGTCCTACGTGAACTAAATCCTCAACTAAATCCCCCCACCTGAAATATGCTTCTTTCTCCCCCTGCTCATGCACATAAACATCTTTGCAAAGATCTGGATTCACATGCAGCATCTACAAGGAACATAGACAGCAGTTTCTCACATAGTTAAGATCTTTAAGACACATAGTAGTTCAAGGATTGTGTTAACCCCTGTGCTGCAGTGCTGTTTTCTCTTCTACACCTGCAGGAGATGATACACTTTTGATTCTGCAGCCTACATCTGTCACTAACTTTAGTTTTTTTCTGTGTTTCTCATCCTTCTAGATTTCTTCAAATGCAAAACATTAGTTTGGACTGTAAAATAGGACAACTATTATTTAAAAATAGTGCCAATCAGAGTTATGCTTATTTTCAAACAAAATATGTGCACTGTCCTTGAAACCGAGCAAGATTTCTATGTTGAACAGTTGAACGATGCCTGTTAAGTTAGTGCAGGATTTCTCATTAGTAATCACTGCTGCTGCTGAGCTACACTAATAGCCCCTGCCAAGTTGCTCCCTCCGATAATGTCAGGGTGTAATCCTCACCAGCTAATGAACTACCAATTAGGATTTCAGGGGCAGAGTAAACCTCGACCTGCAGCCCCGACCCGTCACATCACATTGTAGACAGAGGAGGGGAGAGTGGCTGCGTTCCAGACCCCGACGGGGCAGATATGATTTCTATTTCTTCCTGCTGATGGAGGAAAAAGGAGCAAAGAAGAGGAAAAATTATATGTCGGATGCTGTCCAGTTGGAATTAATTTATTGCCTTCAAATCCACATTTGAATCCCAGCTTCTGCAAGAGAGTACGGTGAGTGCCTCTGAATTTAAATTTACCTGTAAAATATTGTCTTTTTAATACGCAGTGTTTTTTAATAAGGCTGTGACGTTATTTATTGGTTTCACTATTAATCTTACATATTAATAAATATTCCTTCTATTGAGATTTGCTAAACTTTTTTTTAATAATCAAAAATATCTCATGATTAAAACCTGAAACCCTGACATCAACAGCAGGAGATATTTTCCCTTTTTCCACATTTCAGCATATTTATTGCTTACTTTTGATATTTTAGGACCTGCATGGACCAACAATGGAATTTTATAGGTATTACAGTACAATTAGCTTTGTTTAAGCACATTTAAAAGCAGGCCAAAAGATGTAGGTTAATTAACAAGGAGGTCAATTGTGCCTATGTAAATCTCTGGTATCAACAGTCAGTGTTAATTGGATTATGTAGAGTCAGGACGGCATCTTCTCAGCCAAGAGTATCACTTTCAGTACTTCATGTACCAGAGCAGCTTATACGCATAAAATATGCACCAGTAAGAAGACTTACAGCAATCCAGTGGTCCGCTTTACACTATGTGTCCCATTTTGCTGAGAATGTTTTCTGTTTTTTTCCTCTGGGCCCAGCATGTAGTAGTATAACATGCGGACATAATCCAGAAGAAATAAAATAATGTTTAATATCAGAGGTGGTGGCTTGATGAAGGTTCTTGGCTTCAGTCTTTCAGGGGTAACAGGCAAAAGTTTCTTTCCTGATTTTTTTCTTCAGTAACATTCAATAATACAAGATGAATCCTTCAATCAATGTAAAGTAAATAAATGTAGTTACATGAACTCATAGCTTTCCTTGTCAAGAATCCAACAAAGGCAGGCCAGGGCTCTGCTTAATATGTATTTCTGCATAGGTAGAGCACAACTTGTGTTTCAGATTATTTCAAATATGCAGAAGTGAAAAGACAGAAAGAAACCAGGCAGAGGAAGTGAAGATATTTTGGGTTACCCGCTGCGAGCTAATGCTCTCCTTCCTGGGGTTGCACCCATCGTGAACGTGTGCACATGCAGCTGCACGTAAGCCTTGTCTGTAGCATCTGTAGCATTCATTCACTTTTATTTTTTGAACAGCAGGGTGCAGCATATCACTTTTACTAACATATGGCACAGGCGTTTGTTTGCCATTCCAAATTAATTAACTAGTATTAAGCTGTACGTAAACACGGCGACAGCTGAGCCCAGATAAACACAATGGAGATAATGTGATTTGTGCAACCACCAACAACAATGAAAATCACATTCAATTGTGTTTCAAATTTGAAGTTCAAATCAACAAATCAGTAGAAAGAGGACTTGCAGTGGCTTAAATAGCACGTGAACTCTGGAATTAGCTCATTTTCTGTTTGAACTGGTCTTACAATGTGATCTAAGTCACAGGTGTAGACAAACATAACATGTCGACGCGGGTAAAGTTATAATCTTTATTGAACAAACCTATTAAACATTCACAGTGCTGGTGGAAACATTAAGTGAAAGTCTGGATTTAATAACTGTATCCTCAAACAAGGTTGTGCTGATCAGACCTGCACAACCTTTAGAAGCAACTTCCTTACAGAACTGCTTCAGCTCTGCCATATTCTTAGCATGTCTGGTGTGAACAGCTGTATTGAGGTCACTCCACTGTATGGCTAATGGTTTAAGATCAGGCGCTTTCTTTGTTTGAAGCCTTACTTTACTTTGCTCTTTTGGGTCATTGTTATCACCTGCTGGGTATCAGCTGGGATGATGCTTTCATGTTGGGATGCAGAGCCCTTTTTTATGACATGCATTGTTCTGCACACGCTTCCTAAACGATTCATCCTTAGTTGCATGCTCTTTAGCAAACTTCAAGTGTGCACTGATGCTCTTTTGGACCTACATGGACACCATGTTCCATTCCAGCATGCATCATGATTTGCGTGTGGCAGACTAACCAGCTTTAATGATCCCTTTAAGCCTTCAGCTTAATGAGTGTTCTGCAATCTGCCTTTGGAGTCATATTAGCTGGGTGGCCACTGCTAGGTGGAAGAGCCACTGACTGCATTTCTAAACCCTTTCTCTAACTGTGGACTGATCTAAACTCCTGTTTTGTAAACCTTCTGAGCTTAATGCAAATCAGAAATTCTTGATCACAACAGCTTGATCTTGTTTCATTGTTTCGACTCTATGTACACCAACTTCTGACACCAATGACTTTTGTTTGTGTGGGTTTATGCTTTTTCCAACCTGCATTGTGAATGTTTGAATGATTATATTCAATATGGACAAGAAAAATACTAATTTTTGAATTGTGTCAGTTCATAACTGTAACTATTATATGCAAGAGAATTTTAAGAGATAATTCTAAAGAGTTCACTTACTTTTTCTTGCCTCTGTGAAAACATGACCCAAATCATGTTGGTGCTGGTGAAACTGGTAGCCTGAGTCTGAGGAACAGCTGCAGGGGAAAGGAGAGAAAGTAAATCCAACCAAAATTACACAGACAATAAAAGTCAGAGGTGAAGTCAGATAAGAGTATCTGTGACAGAAACAGAGACAGCCTGTGTTTGTGTGTAAAACAGGGCAATGTGCTAGCTTATCTACAAAGTGGCCTTCTATGCAAACAAGTGATGCTTGACCTTCTTTATCAGTGCTCACTTCACTTGTTAATGTCATTTTTACACATGGTTGTAACTGACTGGTGTCAGTCTGACAATCAGACCAAATACTTTCTTGTTGCCATTCAAAAGAGTATGTTCATACTTTCTGACATGACAACCTGATTCATTTATTTCAGTTTTAAAAAAGTATTCATAGTTTGTACATTCCACAGTTGTAATGGATTCTGGGTAGCTAAATATACTATCTATTACAATCATGGACCGTACAACTTGGATTAACATGGGCTGCACTTAACACTGATAACAAAGGAAATGCATCCTAATAATGCCAGAAAACACCACAAAACAACTATATTAGGTTTTGGGGCCTTTTGTGCAGAAAGAGAAAGAAGGGGAGTGATTAAATGATTATCTAAAAGTTAAATCATATTGTAAAATTATAACAGAAATCATAACTGCCACCAAACAGAATTGTAATAGAATAAAATAAAGCGTGAACTGTAAAAACAGATGAAACTAGAAAAGCACTCGGAGAGTGCAGACCTAAGCAGCTCATGTCCACCAATTAGGGCTGGTCCAAATGACGAGGGTGTGGTGCGAGGCGCTAAAATGTAAAAATTGAGCCGTGGTGATGGATGTTGGGGTCCAATTAATGACAAATATACTTTGGGGGGAGGGAGCGGGGGCGAGGGGGGGCACCAAAATTTAATCACCTGTTCCTTGTCCCATTATCAACATTTCCTGAAAATTTCATCAAAATCCATTCATAACTTTTCAAGTTATCTTGCTAACAGACAGACAGACAGACAGACAGAGACAAACGCAGGCGAAAACATAACCTCCGCTTCACGCTTGGCGGAGGTAATAAAAGCAAAGTAGCAACCTTAAGTCTAGAACACCATAGCATATTTACTCAAAATGCCCTTTCTATAATAGTAAGGAGTCCCAGAGGTCATAATGAAGCTCATTAAAAATAATCTATGAGGAATTTTAGCAGTTCATTAGAACAAAGACCAATAGAGAGACTTTAAAGTGGGTGTTACGGGAGTTGTCACACTGTTGGTGGTGTTATGGACTAGATGGAGGTTTTCCGTGGTCTTTTTATTGTGGAGAAATCTGTGCAAAATATGTTGTCATTGACATTCTTGGTTTTCTGTGTGCCAGACAAAGGTGAAACCATGGACATCGGTGGTTTGGAGACGGTTGTGGCAAACTCTGCCTATGTATCAGCCCGCGGCAGCTTGGATGGATCTGCAGCAGCCTCCATGCGCGACAAGAAGATGCGCGCCAGGCTGAGACTGCCACATATCCGAGACTGCGAACACATGAAGACAACTGTAGTTGCAAGCTTTGACAGTATGTGTGTCAAACAGCCCATCGGCAAGCGCCTGTTCCAACAGTTTCTGGAGAGTGACGCCACCCACAAAAATGCTGGCGAGCTGTGGAAAGACATTGAAGATTATAATATATGTCAAGAGAAGGACAGGGTGCAGAAGGCTCAGAAAATAGTCAATAAATACTATGAGTCAGCGTCAAAGAATTTTTGCAGTTTCCTCGAGGAGAAGGCCGTCACTCGAGTTAAAGAAGACTTCAAGAACGTCCGAGGCGACCTGTTTAAAGAGAGCGAGCAGCAGCTGCACAAACACCTGGAGAAGAAGGCTGTAGACGCCTACAAGAACAGCATGTACTTCCTGCGTTTCGTCCAGTTTAAATGGTTGGAGAGCCAGCCTGTTGATGAGGAGTGGTTCATGGACTTCAGGGTCCTGGGGAAAGGAGGTTTTGGGGAGGTTTTTGCTTGTCAGGCAAAGGCAACGGGGAAAATGTACGCCAACAAGAAGCTGGAGAAAAAGAGGCTGAAGAAACGCAAAGGCTACGATGTAAGTGGAGTTTAATCATAGCCAATCATAGTGCTAGTCATAATGAGTTATGAGATCATTGTAGCTGCAACCTCAAAATATCCTGCAGCAGGAGATGAGAATGAAAATATTTGACAGTGAGTGCAGGGGTCTTATCACAATAGCTCAATGCAAAGAAGCTTGTGAGTCTATTAAAGACCTCACAAAGCAGCTCAGTCAGACACAGAAACACTACAAAACAGTGAAGTCCACTGCTTATAACAGCATCAGTGGATAATTAAGTTGTAACTTGGCTGGGAGCAGCACTACAACACAGCATCAGAATGTCGAAGATCTTGCACACTCAACCAGATATTTCAGCTACTCTGCTCAGGTGGTACTTGCCCATAGCTTTATGTACTTTATGTACCGTGAAAACTCTACCAGAAAGCCAGGCACCTAGAAGTGTATACACCCATTCTGAATAGTATTAACTGCTGCTACGCTTTCCCTGCCGTAACATGTCAAAATGAATCGGTCACTCCTAAATAAAAGGACCTGTGTTTGACGAGTCCCCAGTAGAGGTTCAGTCAGGGATAAAACTTGTGTGGTTTGACAGAAGATGTATGTTTTTTTTCTCTAATTGTTTGCATTGTACATTCCTGGTTTTGTTGCATTAATCACATTCTGATGTTTGGTTTGTGTTTAGGGAGCAATTGTGGAGAAGCGGATCCTTGCAAAAGTTCACAGTCGCTTCATTGTGACGTTGGCCTACGCCTTCCAGACCAAGACTGACCTCTGCCTGGTCATGACCATCATGAACGGTGGAGACCTCAGGTGCTCTTTTCACTAAATACAGTAAAGATATCATCCATATAACACCATGCAATGATATGCTAGATACCAGCTTCAGTAGTTACAACATGAGAGCAATGTCCAAACTTCGTATCTTTACTAATCAGTGTGGGTAGATAAACCTCACAGCTACTATACATACATCATGAAATACATCATGCTATAAACCTAAATTCAATAACTGTCTTGAGTTACTTGTCTCCTTTCTTCTACTCGACTTAAGAAAACACAATAACATCCTCCACTTTCTCACAGGTTTCATATGTATAATGTGGACGAAAAAAATCCTGGTTTCAATGAGACGAGAGCATGTTTCTACACGGCTCAGATCATCTGTGGACTGGAGCATCTCCATCAGCACAGGATCATCTACAGAGATCTGAAGCCAGAGAATGTACTGCTGGATGATGCCGGTGAGCAATTTCCTCTGCAGCATTTAACGTGCATTTAATTTGCATGGAAGTGCTGTTCCTACAGTGTGTCCTTAAGGTTTCAGTGCAAAATACTGCAAAGATAGTTCATTTCACCATGACTGTATAACCACTGGTTTTAGGGCTGTTTCAAAGATGCCGTGTTACTCTGAAAACCAATGAGCTGCTGCTGCTCCCGCCTCCTTCAGGAAGAAAACACTGTCTGCATCTGTGATTGACAGCCAGACATTTACAGTCTATTGTTTAGCTAGGTGTAAACATCTTCATGTCTTAACTGCTTTTATTTTACACCTCCAAGTTTATATCAACCACTAAACACATTAAAAAAAAAAAAAGATTTTACCATATGGGACCTATAAAGTGAGGCCCAGAGAACTGGAGTGTTCGTTTTAAATCAGGGCAACTGTACAAAATATTGTCTATTCAATGTCGTAATCAAAGCCTCTTCCTTCAGGACATGTCCGCCTGTCAGATTTGGGTCTGGCTGTTGAGCTTCCACCAGGAAAAGACAAAACTACTGGATATGCTGGAACTCCAGGTAAGTAAGCAAAACTTTAATTCATACTTAAAGCTAAGGATGGCAGTATTTCTTTGGCATCATTGGGCAAAAGTTCCAGACTAAACTTTCGGCATATTGTAAGTCAAGTGGTCTGAGAGGAAACTAGAGCTTCTGCACCTCCTCCTGGCTGTTTTCAGGATTTAGAAAATCTATCCCGGGATGGAAGATTTTAGCCAATAACAGGGCTTCTCCACTGAGGTGTAATAGTCTAAGTAGCAACAATAGCAACAGGATATGGTGGCACCGTGGGAAAGATGGAGACCTTTCAGTGGGGAGAGTGAATCCTGTGTGAAGACAAAAATAAATTAAAGTTAAGGTTAAACTGTTCAAGAACAGAGAGGACATGCTTTCCTACAGGGCATGGTTGTGGCATAAAACATCTGTACAGTCATGTAGACTGTCTACTGTGTGTGAAATCATGTCGCCTGTGAATATATAGGTTTCATGGCTCCGGAGCTGCTCCAGAAGAAGGAGTATGACTACTCAGTGGACTACTTCACTCTGGGAGTCACCCTGTATGAGATGATTGCTGCCAAAGGGCCCTTCAGAGTACGAGGAGAGAAGGTACTATACATACAATATATCCTCTCTGCTCTTGTCCAGTTCCAGTCCTTTATTGCCAAATCATACATACATGTTTCTGTTCCTTCAGGTTGAGAATGACGAGGTAACTCGCAGGATCTTGAACAATCCGGTTGCTTACACTCCAAACTTCAGCAAAGAGTGTAAGGCCATCTGTGAAGGCCTGATGGAGAAGGACCCAGCAAAACGACTTGGGTTCAAAAACAATGAGTGTGCGGAGCTCAAGAATCAGCCCTTCTTTAAGGACATTAACTGGGGCCGACTGGAAGCAGGTGAAGCACAAAACCATCCACAAGCAAAAATACCTTAATTGAAACTACCACCTGTGTTTAATCTTAATAAAGAAATGGATGGGATGGAAAACAACAAGTATTTGCCATATGCTAATTACTTTCCTATGTGTTTCATCCGAAGGTATGGTACCTCCACCATTCGTCCCGGACCCAAGAATGGTCTATGCCAAAGATATTGATGATGTGGGCGCCTTCAGTACAATCAAAGGCGTCGTCTTGGACAACAAAGACACCGAGTTCTACAATGATTTCTCGTCCGGCAACGTCCCGATCCCCTGGCAGGACGAGATGATCGAGACCGGTGTGTTCGGAGAGATGAACATCTGGGGAGAAAACGGCAAGCTGCCCAATGACCTCGACCCAAACTATGTGGAAACCAAAGCTGGTGGATGTGTGCTGCTTTGAGTTACTGATGGAAACAGAGCAGAGGGAAGATTATACAAATTACATTTAGATCTGGATGTGCTCATTTGGTGCCACTAACTGCTAATCTGTATCATCTGTAATTTATACGATAATCTGTTGTAATAAATTAATATTATCTTTGTGTTTACATATTATTGTAATATTTGTAATATTTATAGGGCTACTATAAAAGTGGCAGCATTGTGAAATATGACATAGTTGAAATATTCTGTAACAAAAATGTAAATATGGTTGCACTGATAAGGACTGTTGTAATCTTACTGTACTGACAAATGACATAAAAATGTATTTTGTATAGAAATCACATGCAGTGTTTCTATAATAT
>OMNN01024116.1:0-21777 GCA_900302755.1 Chromis chromis
GTCATGTTCCTCAAGATGTTCCTGATTGTTTGATGTTGTTGCCATGTGGTGGGGTGCATTTTCCTGCGGGGGTAACCCAGTGACATTTGGGGTTTCCATTTGCATGAGGGAGTGTGCTTGTTCTGGGACAATGTTTATTTGGGTGTCCAAGTCTCATCAACACGGATGCCAAAATCCAAGGTTTTCCAGCAGAACACCACATAGTACCAATATGATCAATGTTATTCACTTCACCTGTCAGTGGTCAGAATGTTGTGGCAGATCGGTGTATAGGGTCCATACTTAAACTGTGTTTTACAAATATTACTGATACAAAAAAGCTTTCAACAGATCAGAAAACACTGATTACTCAAATACTGTTGTGAGCTAGTGCTAGATCCTGTATTAATGATGTGCCAATATGTATGAGAATTTAATTTTTATGTTTTAATTTTCACTGGTAAGGCTCCTGCTCTGCCGTGTTCCGTTTTTCTTTAATTATTTCTAGCTCATTTTATTATAACTGGCACTTCTTTTGTAGTACAGTATGAGCTGCTGTCTACTGTGGATTATGAGTCAAACCCCAAGTCCATCATTCTCTTCTAGGTGGAAGTGACTGACAAGCCGGTTATTATAGCACAGAGGAAGACAGAGACAAGCTGCGAGAGAGACAGGAACTGTGAAAGCCAGAAAAAGCAGCAGAGAAAAGCAGAAAAAGAGACAGATGGATACTTCCCACACAGAGTACATCCAGGAAATGTAATCTGTGATTGTCTCACACAAGTGTCTAACCTTTGCTTGACTCCACCAGTGGAAAAGAGAAAAAATAGAGTCTGATAGATACTCTTACAAGATGGGCCTCATGAGTTGATTATAGTGTGAGAAATGTCCTCCTGTTTTACTCAGGGTCATTGATCTCTTATATTCTTAACACCAATCATGGAAATGAGTCATATGACATGGATGGACTGTGTTGCTTTGCTAGATGATGATGGGCACATATTTGGTCATTCAACACTTTTTATGAATCACACAGACACGAAACAGAATGGCAAATATGCTCAGTTTTGAACATTTTATACTTATCAGAAATATTTAATAACAGGCAGAAAAGCAGTGTTTCACTGTCCAGTCTGCACTTGTACAAGTTTCTCTGGCCCTTCCCAGGCTGTCATTGTGAATAAGAAATTGTTCTTCTATGTTTTGCCTGGTAAAATAAAAGTTACATGAAATCTTGCTGTATTACACCTCTAACCACACGAAATGGCAATGCACCAATATACAGACACACCCTTGACTACACTTTGTCAAACAACATTTTTAGCTGCTGCTCATTGTCAGTACGTTACATAATGACCCTATCAGCCTTTCCTGATTGGCCATTCTTAACTTTACAATGTGGGTGTCCTCCAAAGCATTTGCAGATTTTCCACCACTGATGTTAAGGTTTGGTAGTGTTTAGGCCAACGATGTCTCCACAAAGTTATGTTCCTATACAATTAAACTGTATTCTCAATTAACTTTTGGTAGAAACGTATTCTCTGCCAGATTCCGTTTCAAATCAACATATTTTTTGCCATTTATTCTATTGCCTTAGTGTTGCTCAGTTTTAGCAAATCAATCATATATTAGATGCGGCAAGACTCATCACCCTGGTAACCCAGAAAATAGAGGAGAAGCTTCAAATATGTCATGGAAGAGTCATACTTTGGCTCAGCTTCCCCTCTTAAATTCTGACATGGACTTTGTGCCTCTTTCAAACTGGAAGCCTTTTCTGCAGCGTCCTGGTTAGAAAATCTCTCTGTTTTTAAAGAAAATTGTGATTCTATCAAAAGGTCAGTGAGAGTCCAGTTTAGTTGGATATGTAGTAGTAGCTACGCTACAGATAGGAACACAATTTAACAGAGACAGGGTTGCTTTAGGAACAAAAGCTGTTTAGTCGAGGAACAGTTTTAAGTTGCAGTTTAAAAAAACAATAGGGAAAAAGTTTAATGTTGGTGAAAGAAGAACATTACATGGCCAATCGTCCACCACGATCTCCTCCTAGATAGCTTTAAATGCACTGTAATAACATCATGTACTGTTGTTTCTGAAAGCCTTCATTCATATTTTGAATAGCTGCAGGGTTAACCCGACCACAGTATTAACAACAAATGGCCCCATCTTTTGTAGGGAGAACAAAATACGTTTTATTACTGGTTTGTTTCTGCTGTTTCACACAAAGCTTTCACTGAGATTCACCCTCTAAGACTCCTCTGCAGGAGGAAGACCAGAACTTCTTCATAGTTTTATTAACTTGCAAGACTTGTCATGGTGCATTTCAAGGGACTAATCTCTGCTCCCTTCCACCTCTCTTAATTAACCGAGATAGGGAAGAAGCTAAAATGAGAAGGAACTGGAAGAAAGACATGAAAGTGAAGAAAGTGAGAGGTATAACAGATCTTGTGGCGACCACAGGCTGTGCTCCTGTTCAAGTCTGTAGATTAGAAAAATACTTTCCCCATCAACTGGGTCACCATGGAAATGGAAAAATAAAGGCCAGTGAGAAAGGTGTAACTATAGCATTTTACTCCCAAAAGCCTACAGCCAGAAACACACTAATGCTTGGTTAGAACAGAACTGTGCAAATGTTTTAGCTGCTTTATATGTTTAAATGCACATCCATTATACCATTGCATCAAGCAGACATGTGACTCCCAAATTTAATCTGCAACCTGACAATAATATCAAACATCAGGAAAAAGAACAAAATATCCTGCAACAGATCGAATGTAAAGGTTATTTTTTTCTGTTGCAGTTTGTGTGAAATTAATTGATATAAAAAAAAGATCATGGCATTATTTTTGAAAACATCCTGTTATTAATTTTGGTGCCTAAAGATTGAAACAAGGCCAAGTAAGCAGAGAAGATGTCACTTTAATGAAATAAGGGCATAAACATTCAAATGATAAGTGCCCATCTTCTCTCAACTAATATATCAATTTGAAAGAGTAAAAGTGCTCCAAGTACTTCAAACATGAGGAATGCTGTTCACCTCAATCACTTATTAAACAGTAAATGGTCCCAATTAAACTTACAAACAGGAAAATCACTCAAGCTCTAATTTATTTCAAGGAAAATGTGGTACATGTCAAAGACGTTCTTTTATGTTGGTGCCCTGCAAGTAGCTTTTTCTTAGGTATGACAAATATAGGACAGGGTGCTCCAGAGAAAGATGAAACACAAATTCAGAGTTATGGAAAAGAGAAGAATTTAAAGAGAAAAAGAGGGGGGGGAAAATCTTCGGGCTACATTTGTTTTTAACAGCCCCTGGCTGGCTGACTCATCTAATCCTGACAACACCTGTTTCTCAATTTTGTTTTATTCCACTATTTTCAGCATCCAGTGAAGCTAAGTATACTATCTACCTCTTCTCAGCAAAGTTCCAGTGCATTTGGCAACCTCCATTAATGTTTAAACCCCTGGGCAGAAACCACAACTATTTCCTACAACATATTTGCTCAGTTTGTAATGAGATAGTAAAGACTTAGTATTCTCCTATTATTCCTACACCTTTAATCTGAAAATATACTAATTCTGTCATTCAAAACTCTCCACCACTAAAATGCAGCCCCCCAGACGCAAGCCATTATCATATGTAAACAGTGATTTTAATATTCACAATATCTTGGATAAACAGCTTTTCACGCACCTCCTCCATTATTGTGTGTGTGGTGTGTTGTGAAGGCTCTGCAACACACCAAGCAGAGTGGGAATGCTTGTATTCAAAGTCTGTGTAAAGGAAATGAAAAGAACTGTTACTACACACATTATACATGTAAGAAAATAGTAGTAGAAAACAAGTGAAAACAAAGACAATTTAATTGTGGAGTGAGACCACTGAACTATCGTTGTGTTCCCGATTTTCGAGAAATTGTGGCTGGAGCCAAACTTTGTATAACCCCAAACACTGACATTATAAAAACTAGAGCATATTTGCATCAGTGATTCTCCTGCTTGATTTCAAGTTACACCACTTAAGGCAGCCAACAGTTTTCTAGCTAACTATGACTTCATCCAGCAAATGTGTCTTCCTTGGGTGCCAGAATGTGCAGAATAGCTTTTTCCCCTGTTAAATGTCCTAATATTAATGAGATAAAGAAGACTGGACTGATTTGAGGATTGCCATCAGCATCCACCTCTGCAGGGACCATTTTACATCAGGTAGTTTTGCAAACATTCATTGGAGACAACTAGGAATCACGGATAATCCTAGTGAAGAGGGCAAAACTGACTATGTCCCTCTCCAGCCTTCATCCTCCTGTCCCACCATATTCTGGAGGCATCATTGACAGTACATGCCCCTCAGTGACGTTAAGTCCTTGTTTGCTGAGTGTATTATTGCATCTAACGTAGTCCGTTGCTACAAAATGATGAAAATATCCCACATCTACATTCGGTGTTTGTGATTTCACATCTAACATTTTTGGTTCCGTCAAAACAAACTCTGGACGTGTGCACAGTTAGTCTGTTTAATTTGGGCTGGTTTGAAAGCTGTTAATTAGGATCTTCAGCCACCAACATTTCAGCTCTGTTACAATGTGCAGTTTTGGTACTTTTTGTGTGTTTTCTTGCTTACTTTATATACTAAGTTATGGGGGGAAAAACCTTATAGATGCCTGTGCCTTCTGGATTTGTCAGCCAAGTCATAATCAGAAGGACTTCAGATTAGATGTTGCTGTTTCAATTAGAAAACAGTGTGCCAGTTAAAGCACAGATGGGAATCATCTACATGAAGGAGGCGAAAGATAATTTGCTGGGTAATAAAGTTAACAGAGGTAGAAAAATAAAAGATGGGACCGAACATGCACTCTTGGGGTACCCAGATAAACAGACGACTGGTTACGGGCCAAAAGAGAGAAAATGTGAGATAAGAGACAAACTATTTTAAACCACTGAAATGGACTCAATGCTTCAGTTTTGTCCAAATGGTCGAGTCACTTAAATTAGTAGTGAGAATAAGGGAATGCCAGAATTTGCATTGATTTAAGTGTTGTAATATACAGTCTTGCAGCTATGTTTTTTTTACACAAACCAGATACTGTTTTCACCAAACACTTATGGAGCTGCTTTGAAATCATTTTTTCAGGCTTGTGGCCAAAGGCAATCCTGGAGAAAGGACAGCTACTGTCACATTCATTCCTCAGTCGGTGTATGTAAATTACTTAACAGCACATCCACACTGCAGACAGGAACAACCAGTGACTTTTGTTTTGTCAGTGGCTTTTTCATTACTCTATGGTTGTGTGATCTTTCCTGACTCAACAACTTGATGAGGCCCACCTGAATACATCATTAAATAAGCGACTGGCGCACAATGGATTTTGGCGTATTGAATTCAAAGGATAAACCCGCTCCGTCGTCCCAATTTAAGCAAAAAAATGAGACTGTGCCTAAATCAGGACACAAGACAGTAAATGGACATGAGTCCACATCCTGTTTTGTGGGCAGACAAAATTGCACACTACCAACCGGTCGAGGCAGATGGCCGCCCTCCCTGAGCCTGGTTCTGTCGGAGGTTTTTTTTCCCCCCTCCCCATCCTAGGGGGTTTTTGGTTCCTTCCCACCGTTGCGGACTGCTTGCTTATAGGGAATCCAAAAGTGTTTTTGGATTGTTGGGTTTTCTGTTTTCTGTTTCCTGTATTATTCTTCCTTATGATGATAAGCGCTATGCGATGACATGTGTTGTAAATATGAGCTATATAAATAAAATTGAATTGAATTGAATTGAATAAACACCCAAACTGATGTCTGCAGCCTCTTTTAAGAGCTCATTGCTTTCTGCCAAACTGCAAAAATTGCTCAGGAAGGGTTTGAGGAACATGACAAAGAGTTCAAGGTGTCAACATGGCCTCCAAATTCCCCAGATTTCAAGCTAAACATGCATTTGGATGTGCTGGAAAAACAAGTTCGATCCATGGAGGTTCTAATTCACAATGTTTTGGCTGATGTATTGGTACCTATATTGTCTCTAGATGTGACGTCTCGGAGGTAGAGGAAAAAATTCTGCACCAACATGCTTATTTTCTTACTTACAGACGCTTCCACTGAAACCAACAGGGCCACATACCCAGAAACTAGTTTTGCAAAGTGTACACAGCTGTTAACTGACTCAAACTGGCAGTATCATTTGCATATACACATTTAGCAAATGGCAATATGACATTTCAGTTTCCGTTTTACTGGGTGTGCTGCAGTTAACCAAATTTGAGGCTTTGGAAGCTGGGGACAACAGTAATTTCCATGTCAGGCACATTGTATTGTTGCATAATACAATGAGTTATTTTCATAAAACTGCCATTATCAAAATATCCAACAGAGCTGCTGTTTCAAAGAGAAAAACAACTTAAAAGCAGATTTCACAAACCATTATGGTCATGGGCAGAGCGGCAGATTTATGAATATGAAGTCTTTTCTAAAGTGGAACACCAAACACCTACGACTTAAAACTACCCAAAACACAAGGAAGAACAAGGCAGCTGTAGAGTACACTCTGTACATCCTATAAGTATCAAAGTCAGCCTATTTCACTGCCAGGTATGACTCTTTGATCTCAAATGACAACATAAACCTTTAATATTCAGCTCCACCTGCCTCACAGCTCTAATGCTCCTGAACACTGTACTTCCACACATTCCAGAGAGTTCATTTTTCATTTTTATTTCGTCACAAATTACCTCTTAGCGGAGGATTCTGGTGTATATCTGTCATAGTCCCACCAGAAGTGATGCCTTTGGTATTGTTATCACTAATTCTTAATTGTATTAGAGATTTTGTGGAAATTGCAGACAGCTGTTAATTGGTTTATGTTTCATATCTCAGAGATAGGTTGTCCTCTCTTTCCTCGGTCTTTCTATAACCTCCTCAGGACTGTTTAACTGTATGTTCAGAGTTTTTTTTTCCCACCTACACATACTATACATTGAGCTGAGTAAGAGTGAGAGCTGCACAACGCCATTTGTGGTGTTCTTTATTTCTGCCTTCTTGCAAAACCTTTTTTTCACTCATCAAATCAAACTCTGTGTAATTTAATCAACATAGAACATTGTGGCACAATAGCAGAGTATGTGGTATTTACTTGTTTCTGGCTGGAATTTTAAAGACCAAGTCCAAAACGCCTGCAAGTCTGGAGGGAAATTTGCAGCTCTTTGCTCTCTGCTTAGCTTTGTTTGTTGCTGGGCTGGTAGAGTTCATTAGAGGATTTTTACCAGAACGAAGATGATGAGAGCAGCGAGACCTGAACTACAACAGCAAAGTCGTGAGCTGCAAAACTAGAACAACAAGTTGGAGACGGTCAAAGAACACGGAGCCAAATGGAGGCCAGGTGGTAATTATCTGCTAGTTTATTGCTACATTCGACCTCCTTCACTGTTACATTAATTAATGTGACCCAAAGAAATAACAGCAGCTTTAAAGACAAAGTAACATTATACTGTAAGGCCAAGAAGACCCCAATTATCACCTGAGTGACACGGAAGAATTTCCTCGAAACTTGAGGCAGAAACTACTGAACGGTTACAATACACGCCACAACCAGTGGAGCTGCCAAACTGCAAGACTTAACACAGCAGGATTTAACTACTGGCAACCTCGGCTCTCTCCGATGCACAGCGTTTCCTTGGTTTAAATGTTAAACCCAAGGCTTTGCAATGAGCAATTAACAATGCATAAACAGTGTGCAGACTGCTGGTAGGGTTTTACATGCAGATAATGTCCTTTTGAAAGATGTCAAAGACAGCCAGGAGGTAAGGAAATCACCAGACTAACAAAGGAAGCGATAAACAGCAGGCATTTTACTAAATAAGAGAGGTACAAAGAGAGACTTTGGGGGAATATAAGCTTTAAAACTGCTATTGCAGTTTTAAAAATGTGTACTCATACACTAAAATCATGGTCACCCATTGCAAGTTAAATGCTACAATTTACCAACCTACTTAAAAATTCATGAAAAAAAAATCTTTGCTGGGTTTTTCTGTACTTGAGAACTAAATACATTACCATTGCATGCAGAGAAATTTTATTTGAAGCTTTTTTTTTCTTGCAGGGAAGACATGTTGAGCCCACGCCCAGTAGATTCTCAGCACAGCAACAGTCTTTTCCTCAAAGGCAGTGAGCTGCTTCACAGCTAGGGAGTAAGAGCTGCACAAAGACATTTGTGGTGTTCTTTATTGATTCATTTTCCAAGATTTTGCAGCCTTTTCTCCTTGACAAGCTTGTTTGTTGTTTTTTTTGCCCTTGCAGAGCTGCTTGGATTTTTGCCCTGATTGCTGCCAAGTTCATGCCAGATCTGTGACATTTTGCAGCTACTTGGTTAACAGTTAACACGAGGAGAATTTACTTCTGTCCTCACAAACGGGAAGATCTGAGGTATGACACACCTTTGACATTATTATCAGCAGCGGCAAGACATCCTTTTGCTTTTGTGTGAAGACTCAGGATCTGACTCACATACGCTGCAGTAAAAATTCAGTTTCAAGCTCATCAAATGGTAAATACGGTCAGGCTCACGTCAGTTCAAACAGAATCCGCAATAGTTCATATAGGTTCTGGCTTGATTTTCTCCTTTTTGGAACCAATCAAAAACTCTCCACTATCTATGCCCAATTACACCCCCTGAAAAGTATGAGTCAACTGCAGCACCTAACACAGAGCTGCCTTCCTAAATCTGCATTTAAAGCTCTAGCAACCACATCACTATGCGAGTGCCGAGCGGTTCGTTTGAGCAGCATGCTGACTCATAGCTGCAGAGCAAGTAGAGCTGCAGCAATGGGGAGGACAAAGTGAAAAATTTTGCACAAGAATCTGATCTGGCATGAAATTTTTCCAAGCACAATAAAATCTGCACACCAAAATATTTTCTAAATTTGGCATAATTATGATTTATGGTGACAGAATAAGCAAGAAATCTGACCACATTTCTGTGCTACGGAGACAAAAGTACCGAAAAAATGTTCTTCGGGCACTCTTAAGCTGAGGAAGGAAAGGACATGTATGAAAACATTTACTGTGTCAAGTAAATGTTCCTACAATGGATGTACCAAGAGACACCTAAAGGACACACTGGGTGAACAGAATTAAAAATCTCATTCATTCCTATGGCGCAGCATTGAGGCAAACATGCAATGACATTCTCAAGAAGAAAAAGCATCTATTGAATAATCCATCACAGACAGATAAAGAATAGAAACGTATTTTCAAATGTGACACAGTTTGAATGAGATCATAAGACATTCCAATTAACAAATGTAGTAATTATACCTGCTTACTGGGTGATATGACGTGTAGTGTTGTATTTTTATAATACTGACGTTCTGAAGTCGAGTTATTTCACTACATTTTGAAATACTGCTATTTTTCAGTGTTTTATCTATAAAGAGCAGCAGGTTTAAACAATCTGTTTTGACTGTTTCCACCCTGAAGAGGTGCCAGTGAGGTCACTAATATGCATGACTAAATAAAGGCTTTTGATACATCTCCTCTCGTTGCTCTGACTAAGAGTGCCTGAAGAACGTTCTCTTTGCTGTGATCACTTTTTCATCTTCAAGAGCACCTCAAGGCTTCCTGGATTCAAAGCAAGCCGAACACCATGAGCACTAGGTCTCTTCTTTTGTCCTACAACTAAAAAAGGAACTGAGGTTTCACACCCGGGCCTATTCATTCAGCATAATTGCCTAATAATTTTCAAGAAGTTTCCCTGGTGAAAAATGTAATTTGCCACTCTTTTCACAGAAACAGGCAGTTTTCAAGTTGGTACACTTCTAATTAACAAATTGCTTGTGTAATCTACAGAGTTGTTGAGCCAATAAACAGTTGGTGAGCCAGACATATAATTCAGTTTCCAGCTAATTTTTCAGGTTTATACTGCATCAGTGTTGGCCAATAAGTTCCAAAAACGTGCAGCACAGAAATGCAAAAGATGTGTATGAAATAAATCAGAAAATGTGTCTCCTTGACATAGCTCTTCCCAAACTAGAGCACTGACAATGTGATTCTTCAACCGGAAAATGTACCACTCAGTATGCATCTCAACCACAATTAAACAAAAAATAAAGACTAAATAAATCTAAGAGATCTGTATTAATATTAGTCATGTTCCTCTAGACATTCAGGTTTCAAAAAAACATTAACAGTGATTCATTATTAGATGTGTTAAATTTCCAAATATCAAAATCCAGTGTGGATTGAATTGCAGCACAATTTGTAAGAATCACCACAAAAAAAGATACTGGTGACCACTGCTGCACAGGCCATAGCTAAACACCCAAAACTGAGGAGAACAAAAGAGAATGGTAGCTGCACATTAGCAACATTTTGACAGTATTTCTCAAAAAATACCTGCAGAAATACAACTTCAACAGCTTAGTCTGATGAAATCCTTATCCTGCTACATAATGTCTAGCAGACTTAATCGTCCTTTTTTATACCCAAAGAAGACAAGCAAATTGATTTGGTCTAGCTTTAGTTGGGAGCATTTGGGGTGACTGTGTCCCCTTGCTGTGCTGAACATTTGTTCAGATGTTGCAATTGAAGCGGATTTTTGGGCAATAACAGTTTCACTCATTTTTGTCACAACTTTCTTGTAACAAATAGCGCATACACATTTGTCCCTGTTGGCTGGCTCACGTTTATCACTGGATCTGAACCCAGAATATTCCTAAACAGAGGTAGAGGCATTTTTCTTTTCAAGTGTCCCGTATTCCCACTGAGACTTGCAGTCTTTCTTAGCTCAGCCTCCTGCCTGTTCCATGAGTGGCTTAGAGTGACTATAAAAAGAATTCACCCCACTTGGATGTTTTTTTTTCCCTTTTGTTGCTTTTCAACATTGAATCGTGGTCGATATAATTTGGCTTTTTTGACAAGAACTTACAAAAAATACTCTTTCAGGTCAAACTGAAAACCGATTTCTAAAAAGTAATGTCAATTAATTCAAATCTCAAATGTAAAATAAGTGATTGCTTAAGTATTCACCTCCTTTAAAGTGACTAATTGAACACAGGTGCAGCCAGTTGGTGCTAGAATTTCCACAGTTAGTGACATGTAGATCATCTGAGTGCAGTGAATGTGTCTCAATGATAGTAGTACAAAGAAACCTGTATCTGGAAGGTCCAGTCACTGGTGAATCATTACTCCTGGATAAAACCACACCATGAAGACTAAAGAACACTCTAAGAAACTGTGAAAAGGTTAATGAAAAGCATAAGTCAGTGGATGATACAAGAACATTTCCAAGTCACTGGATATCTCTTGGAGTCCAGTTAAATACATAATTTAAAAATGGAAGGAACACTGGCACTTGTGTAGATCTGCCTGGAGTAGGACACCTTAAAAAACTGAGTGATAATGCAAGAAAGAGACGAGTGAGGGAGGACACCAAGATACCTATAACTACTCTGAAGGAGCCTCAGCAGCTCAAATGGGAGAGACTGTGCAAACAAAACCTATTACCTGAGTGGCAAAGAGAAAGACACTTTGAAAAAAGCTCATATTAAATGTGGACTAGAGTGCACCAGAAGTTCCTCCCACAGTCCAAAAACATGCTGAGGTTAATTGACTATTCTAAATTGTCCGTAGGTGTGAATGTGAGTGTGCTTGGTTGTTTGTCGTGTGGCCCTGCGATGGACTGGCGACTTGTCCAGGGTGTCCCCTGCCTTCGCCCTAAGTCGGCTGGGATAGGCCCCCCGCGACCCTGCAGAGGATTAAGCGGTGTACAGATAATGGATGGATGGATAGATGATGAGCTGAAGCAAACAACCAAAGCTACATAGAAATGGTTTAAAGACAACAAGGTAAATGTTCGGAGTGGCCGAGTCAGAGCCCAGACCAGTTTGTGGCTGGACTTGAAAAGGGAGGTTCAATCATGATCCCTCTGCAACCTTTTGCTGAGATAAATGGGGTAAAATTGCAGCGTCCAGAAGTTCAGGCTGATAAAGACATATCCACACAGGCTGAATACTGCAGCCAAAAGTGGATCTACTAAGGACTGACTTGAAGGGGGTGAAAACCTATTAAATCAATTATTCAACATTTAAAATTTTTAATTAATTGACATTACTTTGTAGAAATCTGTTTTTATTTTGACATGAAAGAGTCTTTTTAGTAAGTTCTTGTCAAAAAGCTAAATTAAACTGACAATGATTAAATTTAAAAAGCAACTTTCAAAGGAGGGGAATACTTTTTATAGACCCTGTATATCTTCACTGCGCTCAGGTGGTGCGTGATGTGCCTGACAATCTATCAAAGTAAATGTGTCACTTTAATTGAGGAGCGTGCTTTATTGATCTTATTGAAAATCATACCTTCGAGATCTCTACATAGTGTGGTATAGCACACTGTGATATCTCCCAAACCTAGTGACTGTTCGACTTTCTTCAGATGCACACACAGTCCCAAAATACACACTCTGGATAAATACTATGTGGGAACCATCTGCCCCAAAATAGAATCTAATTTGATGCAATCTCTCAAGTGCCAATCAGTCTTAACAGCAAAGTGCCTGTACAGAGTTTTCTGTTAACATCAAACGTCCTCTCATTCCATACCAAGAGTTTCCTACCACTTGCTGAGTTTCCAATCTTTGCACTCTGCCGCTACACTAAGTGAGCACTCCCTTGCCAGGAAAAGAAGCCTGTAGGGTGTGTGTCAATGTGTGTGTCTGTGCGTTGAGGGTGCATTTGTTTGTGTTGCACATGAGGGAGCATGCTCTCTTTCTCAGAAGACCTCACAGTTTAATGGAATTGTGTGCGGTGAATGTGAGACAAGACCAAGAAATGAGCCATAAGCAACCCCACGGGTATCACTTTTCTTTTCACTGAGCTGTGTGCGGAGATGACACCAAATATAAATGTGACATACTGCTTTTGTGAAATGCCACTGAAGCAAGAACCTCCTCGTTTTCTTTCAAATAATATATAGATTATGTGCACAGTGAATAGGGGATCACAATTATGGCACTCAAAAACAACATCAAAGCATCAGGTCTCGTGTTGAACACATCTCAGTGCCATAAATACTGTTTCACATGAAGTAGACAATGGAAAACTTCATCCCTGAAGATCTTGCATGCTGGCTTTAAGAACAATTATGGCTGTACGTGGATCTGTTTGATGCTGATAAGTGGCCACATAATGAAAATTGCAGCCAAATATTAAAAACTGTCGTCATAGTAAGTTCTGGGGTTCGTTGCAGCCATTTTGCACCAAAATACAAGGAGAAAATTCACAATAAAAGAGGCAAAGAAACCCATTTCTACACTGACACTAGCTTTCATAGTAATATAGTAAATAGTAATAATACAATGTGGCCACTAGACATTTTAGTGAGGGGCTCGGACGCAATCATAGACCTTCCCTTGTGTTCAAAAACACACTAGTGTGACAATTATTTCTTTACACCCACCTTTGATTGAAAGTAATAAGTTCATGCCCCCATCTCTCAGTCATTTCTGGTGACAAAAGAAATCACAAACTGAAGTAAAAATATATCAGCCGGGTCAAGGGGAAGTTTGTGCATCACAAAATTAAATTACAAACTTAAATCAAACACTTCATCACAAAACAACTCCTGAACTGCAGTGAATATCTCAGAGAGATGATATCTGTTAGAGTCTGTGAGGGCTGATTTCTCATTTTAGTAGCAAATGACTGCAGGTACAATAGTAATTGCAGCTTTGCTAATGGACTAATCAACAGCCCTTTTGGGAGGCATTACTGTTAGTGGAGTGATGACAGTCTTGTTGTGAAATTACACAGTCAACAATAGACTCAATCTCCTTGTGTAAAAGTCTCAAAAGCGACAGTACATTGAATATCTAAAGAGCGTGTTATAATAATTTAAAAGAAACATTTTGCTTTTCAAATAATGGAGGTGTAGAAGATTTTGATGCAAAATACATCCATAATTCTGATATACAGCACAAGTAAACAATCTGGACACATCTACCCACTGAAGAGCTTTTCTTTATTGCCATTTTATACATCATAGAACAACACTGAAGACATCTAAACTACACTTTAAAATGTGTTTTTTTAACAGTCATTCTTTTAAACAACATACTGTTATCCGAGTGATATTCCCTGTCTTATCCTGTTACATTACAGATAATAACTATGTATTTAAATGTTAACTGAAAAAATATCACGTAAAAACTGTAAATCATTTTCTACATTAAAAATCTGTATTTTTATGAAAAGGTAATTTGTTCTATAACAATGTTTGATCAATAATTTAGACCATTTTTATTGTATTTAACTTATCAAAAATATAAAGCAATATTTTACTAATATTTGCCATTATTTCAAAGAAGAAATATGTATATTAGGGATTGAAAAAACTGTAAAAACAAACAGGCCAACACTAGACATAATGTCAACATCAAAAATCTGTATTATATATATATTTGAAACTGTTATTTTACAGATTTATCCTGTTTTATTAAATGACTGATTATATTTAGTCAAATCAGTTTATGTTGACTGTACAAACAGGTCAAAATTGTACATAATGTCTACAACAAAAATTTGTATTTTCACAAATAGGAATGTATTCTTTCACAACACAGGACTGTGAAATTACACTATTTATATACTGTATTTAAAATATCCCAAACATTATTATTTTATAGATATTTGAAAGATTTTCCCTGTTTTATTTAATTACATGTAATATCTAGTAAAATCACCAAAAAAGTATTAATTGACTGTACGTCAAAAAACTGTATTTTCACAAATAGTATTTTGTTCTTGTACTATGTGTGGTCATAAAATGTCACTGTTTTACTGCGGCTATATCCACTACAATAATCATTATCGTACAGATTGTTTGGGTTATTTTCACCATTTTTTTTAACATTATAAGCATCACTGAATGAAAAAACACAGTGAACAAAAAAGTGTTAAATCCATAACAGTCACTCTCCATTTTACAATAAAATACTGGAAGCCTGGAAACATTTTACTTATTGGACTTGTATAGTGCGGTTTGTGGTACACAGTGATTCATCAGGTTTATGTCCCTGTAGGCAAAACTACAGTTTTGCTGTGTACACACTCTTTCTACAAAGTAAGGAACAACTGCTGCTGCTGTGAGGCTTTTCTCTTATAAACGATGATTCAGAGCAGGAAAATGACGATCAAAATGCAGGAGCAGAAGGTTCAGTCGCTCCGTATTCGGGCCGCTTAGTGTTAGAGGGCTAGCTGACACAAAGGTCAGTAAACCTGGGAAATTTTCAAGAACTTTGAAAGCTTCTGCAAGTGCAGTTGCAAAAACCATCAGATGCTGTGATGAAACTGTCTCTTATAAGGAAGGACAGCCCCAGGAGAGGAAGAACAAGAGGCACCTCTATCGCAGAGGTTAAGTTTTTTAGAGTTAGCAGTCTCACAAATTGCCAATTAACGGCACCTCAGGTTAGAGCCAACATCAGAGTTTCCCGGAGACACATTTCAACATCAACTGTTTGGAGGAGACTGTGAGAATCAGGCCCTGGTGCTTGAGAAACAAGAATATAAGGCAGCACTTAACCAGCATGTTTACAACCAGATTGTTCAGCAACTATAGGGTGAAGGAAAAACAGCCAACAAGAGTTAAGAAAATGTGGGAACTCCAAGACTTTATAAAAAGCAATCCAACATCATGAAGCTGGATGACAGAATAGCAAGAGTATGCAACGCTTTTAATGCACACTTTTTACTTACTACACTCCTACTTCCTAGATGTTATTTCTTACTTTCTATGTCTGTAGTATTGTTTTATACAGAGGCACCTCCAAAGGGGGGGCCAGGGAGAGCCACGGCCACCTTCCATGTGGGGAACCCTAGATCTGATAGGTCAAGTTTGTTCACTGAAAAGCCGATGTCCAAGTTTTAGTCAATAAAACTACAATGTCAAAGTGCAGCATTGATGACTGTAGAAGCTTTGCATACAACAGCAGCCAGTTGGCTTTGCAGCTGTCCATTCTGATCACGCATCAACAGGATGCAGTGGAACAGGTTTGATTGACAGAGGCCCCACTGTACAACTCAGAGTACCCAAAGGATCCACTGCCAACGTCCTGGTGCCAGAACCCATAGGACACCCTGAGAGGTCCTCTTGTCCATGCCCAATGGTTCAGAGTATTGTTGACCACATAAGAGGGACCAACACAATATTAGGCTGGTGGTCATAATGTTATACCTGATCGGTATACAGCTGCCTTACAAAGTAGGTAACCTTGTTTCTAGTATGCATCCAATTGTCACACACTACTTCATTATAATTATGTACTTTAAACTTTGACCATTGCAGTCTGTGGTATAGAATGAGCTGCCACCTGTTGTGTGCTCTCTACAGAAGAGTGGCAGCCGTGATGTAACTGTGCAGAGCATTGTGGGTTAGAATGGCCAGATAAGCATGCTAGCTTGCATAATGCAAAATGCAATTAGATGTAGAAAGACATCCTGGTATTTTAGTAATACTACATTTGACATAATATGTATTTTTTGGAATATACTATTCTTTTTCTGGCATACTATACAGTATAGTATACAGTATATCACCCAAAGTTTGTGCTGTTAGTTGACAGAGGCGACACACGGACCTCAAAGTTTTAACAGGAGGTGAATTTCAATATGTTTCTTCCAGCTGCTTGTACAAGTCTTTCCTCTGTTTCCATGAGTCTCTAAAAGTGCACACATATACGCACTCAACACAACATAACACAGCAGTAGTTCATTATTTACTTATAATTTTACATTTTAAATTATCCCCGACATGAGACAGGATGGATCAGGATCAAACTGTAAATGACACTGTGTACTTATCAGCTCTGAAGCATCTTTTCTCCTTGACTGTTTCAAACATTGGTCGTCCTAATAACCAAAATGTTAACTGTATCTGTATTCGTCAATATAAATCAGATAATCACTGCTCGTTCTCTCCACGGATGTCTCTGGATCTGGAGCGCCACGTCTCTGATCTGCAGCCGCTGGTCTCACCACCTGCTGTCCTGCCATTCCTACCCCAACCTCTCCTGCTATCTCTCCCCCCTCATCCCCACTCCCAACCCAGTCGGTCAAGGCAGATGGCGACCCTCCCTGAGCCTGTTTCTGTCTGAGTATTTTTTTTCCCCTTCCCTATCCTAGGGTTTTTTTGGTTCCTTCCCACCGTCACTGACTGCTTGCTCATAGGGAATCCAAAAGCAACTTTGGATTGTTGGGTTTTCGGTTTTCTGTTCTCCTTACTATGTTAAGCGCTATGTGATGACATATGTTGTACATATGCACTATATAAATAATATTGAATTGAATTGAAGCAACCTTCATTGTAAAATAAGAAACAAAGTATTGTCAGTATGGGATTTCTTAACTCTCATATTGGCATAGTTTTCAACTAGGTTTTGTAAAAAAGCAGGATAATAGACTCACTGAAATTCAGTTTTGGTTTTTGGTTTTTGTGTGACACTTTCTGGTGGCTTCCCTGGTTTTATAATGCAGAATGTTCTTAATAAAAAGAAAGAAAAACTCTTAAGATGACTCAGTAGGTGTTTCCCAACTTTTGGTGCCAGAAAGAGCCGAAGTTGCCAACTGTTCACCAGAAAGAATTGATCTTTGTGCGAGTCAAAAATTGATAAACTGATAAAGAGACACCACCAAATCTTCTGAGCCAATGACTCAGAATGAGAGAAAAACTGCAGCAGAAAAGAGAAAAATCCTTTATAAAGTAATCATGATAGAACATCAGTTTCATTATGAACTACATACAACTTTAGTTCCATCATTAATAGAACTTTGGCTCGTCCCAAGACACGTTTTTTGCGACATGAGCCAAAGGAGGATGTTAGTAAGTAATGCTTGGCAGAAATTAAGATTTACTTCTTTATTTAATTGTGATCTTTTTTTAAATTCAGTGTATTAAGCAGATTGGGAGGAAATCCATGTGAAGGAAAATGTCATCCTCACCTGGAAAAGTTGCAGAGCTTAATAGATCATATTCTTTCAGAATCTTTGCTTCAGCATTTAAGAAAACCAAACAACACTTTCTTCTTCTTCACTTGTAAAAACGTGACTGATAAGCCTCCAAAAGCTCCAAACACACAGTTCTTATGCTCCATTTATTTGTATGAAAAGTCACATTTATTCATATCTCCTTGTCTGGTAAAATATTGCACATATCTTGCAGAAGCTCGTGCATGAATAACAAAGGGCAGTGTAACAGCATGCAACCACGCAAGATTGCTGTGGCGGATTATCGTTAAACGGAGGAACACACTTCCACAGAATCGGCGCTCCTTGGGCTTATGAAACATCCTTCTTCTCTACAGCATCTTGCTTTTCTTACTAGGGCTCTTCGTGCATTTAATCATCCGCTGTGTTAGAATGTTTGTGCACTAATGTCTACAAATACAATGCAGCTCTGTTCCCGCGGATAAGAAACTCCTGATGCTATTTGCTCTCGCTTCAGCAGAGGAAATTAAAGTATACAATCTAATAAAGAATCTACTCAAATGAAGAGAGTCTGCCATGCAGTGCATCTATCTCATTCTACCGCTGCGCTGTCTGGTAAAGACAAGGAGAACTGGCTTGGGAGCACAATTAATTACACCATGATATTTTTCTAGAGGGAGAAGCTGAAAATAAAGTTTGCTGTGTGAATGACAGCACCTCTAATTTGTTATGACCTATAGGCATAGAACATTTGGAAATCCAGGCTTCATGGCCACTGAACATTATTATGAATCAATTTGGCTGATTTGTTGGACTTGATGGCTTCATATATTTTTACTTTTTCATTATTCATGAGACAAACACAGTATTTTTATAACTGTGTAATGAGGATGAGCATAATGATGATGTTTGAAACTGCCTCTGACATTTCTTCTCTCACATGCATGGAGCCGTTTTAATTACCAATGTAGCCATGAAAAAAATGGCCCCCGTGTATTTCTGGGTTGAATTCAAGACAAGTGGTAATTGCTAAGTTTTTTGAGCCTCAAAGGCAACTATTTAAAGTTTTAATGGTCAACCAGCTGAGTGTAAGAAAGCAGCAAATTGCGATGTTTTGCGCCGGTTATAATGTAGTGTTAACAATTTCATTATTTGAGCATCATTTTCAGAAGTGCTATCATTTCTTTAAGCCATTATGCCACACGTAACTCCCTGCATCTCCTTTAGCGTGTCTGTGCATTGCTCTTGTAATTAAATCACCACAATATATTCAATAAAATGCATTAGTAATGAGGTAATTAATACAACTACTAAATGCATTATATATGCTTATATGCTAGCATGAATTATTTACATTTAATGCAAAATGTTCCACATTTTACTTCATTAATATGCACCTGATCGCCTCAGAATCAGCTGATTCTTTATCTACAGTAACGTTAGTATATTTAATGAAGCTGTGCAAAGATTTACCTTCATACTATGAGGCACATATCAGCCTGTGGAATAAGGGGTTGGTCAAAACAAATTCTAGCAGGTCGTATTTTTATCTACATTTGATACCAGGATCATCTTCTAAACAGGATTCCTTCTGTGTCAGAATAATTTTTGAAAAATGTACCTTCTGGCTGTGAAATGCAGAAACAACATTGGTGTTTACATTTTTTATAGAACAGTTTGGATCAAACCATCCATCCATCCATCTATACACCGCTTAATCCTCTGTAGGGTTGCGGGGGGGCTGGAGCCTATCCCAGCCGACTCAGGACGAAAGCAGGGGACACCCTGGACAGGTCGCCAGTCTATCGCAGGACTCTACACATAGAGGCAACCAAGCACACGGACAATTTAGAATCATCAATTAACCTCAGCATGTTTTTGAACTGTGGGAGGAAGCCGGAGAACCCGGTGAAAATCCACGCTGCACAGTGAGAACATGCAAACTCCACACAGAAAGATCTCAGGCGTCCTAACCGGGACGCAAACCAGGGATCTTCTAGCTGTGAGGCGACGTTGCTAACAACCGAGCCACCACCAGGTGCAGCCCTAGATCAAACCAGTTTGCAGTATTTTGTGCTTGTTTGAGAGTCTTTCAGATTCTTCTCTGATAGCAGTCAGTTCTGGTTCTGTCAGTTTTTTCTGTTTCCATCCTCAGACAGTGAGCAACAGTGATGGTGTGTAATCTTAGTATAAACACTTGAAAAATGCAGGAATTATCATGGTTTTATTGTTTTTTATAGAAAATTATCTTGACACTAAAGTTGCAATTGGTTGCACTTTTTAAGAACCCTGAAAATTACATGTGGTTATATCCTTTTGTTTCCTTTACGTATCAAGTTATGAGCATGAAAAGCAAAAATTTTGAACTGTTTCTATGTATTTCAAGGGCCTGTAACTAAACTAAAATTTTGCAACCCAGTTATGTTATTTTACAAAAAAAATCTGCCGATTCTGGGAACTATTTATATTTATATAGAATTTATATGGAATGACATGTGTACTATATGAATTCAACCTCTAATTTACCAGAATGACATCAGCTAAAATCCACTGAAAATAATGTTTTATTGGATTTTATATGTATATCAATGTCCAATCATAGCAATACATGCCACTATGGCTGACTAATGCACTGAAAAAAGTAGGAATGTTTTATAAATGTTGTAGCTGACTATATTCAGTTAAGCAAATATCTGTCATTACAGTGCTTCCATATATGGAAAAAAAAACACTGATGTTGATCTAAACTCCAAGACAATTAACCTCAGGATGTTGTAAACACCATAAGAAAAAAATCTTCTTTTTAAAAAAAAAACTTGCACTGTGTTTCTTATTTAATCCATATGTGAGTGAATGGCCCTCTGCAGGTTGTTGCAGGCGGCTACTTTCTGTGTTTGAATTGATTCATGTAAAAAATATGATCACTGGAAAGCTGCAGGAGGTTTCTCCTCATTTAAGGGAAATATACCAGGTTGGAATTACCTGGAATTACCATTTAACTGTTGCAACTGAGCACTTTTTTGGCAGAAACTTTAAAATCTGTTGAAAATTTAAAAATAAATAAATAAATCTGCTCTCCTATAAAGCAAGTTTTTAAAAGTAAAATATCTATTCTGGGCGGCACAGAACAGCCACCTGAGACACACTTACTGCCAGTGAGGAAAGTCAAGAGGCCTTTTAAGTCATCATGTGAAGTTGGTGAAAATTGCGAGTTAATGTATCGCAGCAGCAACAAATGAGTGGGTTTGAAGAAGCTGTCATAACATGCATTTCCATTTATAACAGTTGCTAGTGTTCTAATTTCACATACAGTGGAAACCATAAGTTTACATACACTGCATAAAAAGACACATAACCATTTGTTTCTCATTGTCTGACATTCAATCAGACTAAACCTTTCCTGTTTTAGGTCAGTTAGGATTACCAAAATTATTTCTATTTGCTAAATGCCAGAATAATGAGAGAGAGAATTTTATAGAGATATTTTTATTACTTTCTTCAAGGTCAAAAGTTTACATACACTAAGATTACTATGTTTTCAAACTATTTATGAAAGCCCAGATGATGATGTCATGGCTTCAGAAGCTTTTGATAGGTTAACTGACAACATTTGAATAAATTTGGGGGCACACCTGTGGATGTATTTTAAGGCACACCTCAAACACACTGCTTCCTTGTGTGACATCATGGGAAAATCTAAAGAAATTATCCAAGATATCAGGAAGAGAACTGTGGACCTCCACAAGTCTGGTTCATCCTTGGGTACAATTTCCAGATGCCTGAAGGTTCCACATTCATCTGTTCAAACAATTATTTGAAGTAAAAACACCATGGGAATGTACAG
>OMNN01024117.1:0-11835 GCA_900302755.1 Chromis chromis
CCCCACAGGAAAATGCACCCCACCACATGGCAAAAACATCAAACAATCAGGAACATCTTGAGGAACATGACAATGGCCCAAGATGTTGATTTGACCTCCAAACTTCCTAGACCCCATTCTGATCAAGCATCAACAGGATGCAGTGGAACAAGTTTGATTGACAGAGGCCCCACTGCACAAGCTAGAGTGCCCAAAGGATCCACTGCCAACGTCCTGGTGCCAGACCCCAAAGGACACCCTGCGAGGTCCTCTTGTCCATGTGCAATGGTTCAGAGCATTTTTGACCACATAAGGGGGACCAACAAAATATTAGGCAGGTGGTCATAATGTTATGCCTGATCAATGTATAATTGCAATACAACTTTAAATCCATATCATTTACTAAGTAAGAATCAACAATCATGCAATTTCTGTGTATATGCTATATAAATGATTGCAAATCTCCTGTCTGCTTCTCTTTAATCACACACAGTATCATGCACCACAAGAAAAACAAGTTTGAGCTAAATAATACCTCCAGCATACTGACACGCTGCTGTTTACCAATCATGTCAAAATTTTGCGCTGGATGAAATCAAAGAGAACGCCAAAGTGATTTGAATTGACCCTGAGAGGTGCATGAACCACATTTCACAGCAATCTATCCAACAGTTGCTGAGATGTTTCACTCAAAATCACTCAGCCTTGTGGTTACAGCAGAGGAAAACCACAGTCATTAGGATTTACCGTCCGGGAAACATGATGAATGTCTACCAGTCAATCAAATGCACGTTGAGGTATTTCACAGAGTAAGTGGCCTATTGGTGGTTCTAAATGAAAAGCTCAGGGGATCAGCAAAGCTATTATGGTGAAACCTCCAAACACCATTGATGTGAAAATTGAATATTTAGAAATGGTTCCACCCTGTCTCCCAATAACTACATTCCTACAACTAAACTGCTTTCTCAATTAGGTTTGGAAAGAAGCATTTTCTTCTGTCAATAAGGTAAAAGGATGATGTAGCGGGAAACATTTCCACTTTCAAAGAGTCACATTAGGAAGTGGTGATGGTGTTAGTAGCTTTAGTTTGAACCATGATTCTTAGACTGTCATTTTCATTTGCTGTTTGGTTCAGTTTGAGTACCAAAAGCACAATTTTTAGGTTCAGATATGATATTTTCGCAACCTGTTTGCACCATTTCCCCCATTTTCTGGGCTACCATGGTGATGAGTAACCTGCCTCATCTAATATATGATTGGTTGGCTGAAAAGGAGCAACAGTTGGAAAGCAATACAAAAAATAGCAATGGTATGTTGATTAGAAATGTTTTTGTGATTAGTCACAAGCAAACACAATCCAGGCGAAAATGCATTTCCCTTGAAATATAATCGAGCAAGTTTTGTAGTTGTATAGGGATATGTTGGAGATGGGGCTCGAATGGTGTGTTATATAAAGTGTGATGGTTTGATGAGATATTTCAGTGTGGACAAAAGTGGTCAGGAAATCAACTGTCATTTCCATCCGTGCAACTAGAAAGATAGATAGACAGTTTATTTGTCCTCCAGGAGGAAATTCTGTTGCCCAGTGAGTTTATACGTAACACAAACAAGTCATACATACTGAGACAGAGCTGAACAAAGGTTTTATAGGGACACTTAATATCAGGGAGACAAAACATGGATTGACACTACACACCAAGGGCTGGATTTTTTTTTAGTAGCTCAAGAGGGGGTAACTTATTTGAAGCTCAAATGGCTCTTGGAATAAAGCTTTTGCTAAAAAGGGCCTTTCCTGAACATAGCAGTCTGTAAACTAAACCACTAATCAATATAACACATCTCAATATCACATTTTCAGAGTCAGGAAGATACATAACTCATTATTTTACACCAATTTATTGTATTTTACTATTAGTAATTCTTATTTTCATTTCCTGTTATTGTTTTATTCGGCCACCTTTTCCTACACGGGCTAAACACATGCTGAACAGGTCTGAAACACTCAGTCACTCACGTCTATGTGTGCACTTGAGACTGTTCAGTTTGCAGATACATGACTTTGGTACGTCAGAGAAAATAGCAGCACTTACACAAAGGAATCCCACATGAATACAGGAAGAATGTGATTTATTTAAGTCTGTATGTATTGCATTCCTGTTGCAATGATGGTAGTCATTGTAAACACTTTGTACTCACAGATATTGCAAACATATAATAGCAGAGTGTCTCTTGTGTGGGTGGGAATAGTAACATTTCCCAGTGTCCTTTAGTCTCTCGCGTGGATATGAAGCTCAAATTACAGAATGGCCGGCCGCAACGCATGACATTTAACCCTCATATGCATACCTTGTATCATTAGCAGCCCATGAGTGCATGACACCCACTGCAACTCATTCATTTTCTCCAATTAAACACTCAACTCCCTGGTGCTCCTCCAAATATTTGTATTTGTGTGTTCCAGTGTCAAAATGTCAAAAATGATGAAAAGAACAGTTTTTTTATGCATACATCTAAAGAGAGTGTAGACAAAGTGTAACAAAAGAAGATGCATTATGGTGCTGCAGCTGGATTACAGGTTTAGGTGCATTTTAAAAGTGAGTTCTGAGGAAGAAATCAGGAAGAACTTGATGATTAAGGAATCGTTAATGACTAGCTCCTGAATAGCTCTGAATCGAGAACTATATAGTAGAAAATGATGAGTTAGTCTACCAGAGAACAGACTGGGATGTAGTAAATGAATGAATCATTAGGTAATAATCATTATCCATGCAGCGGAACAGGAATAAGGACCACTTTCTCCATGAGGATTTCCTGATTAACTAAACCAGCCACAGACTAGTAATGCTTCACTCATTACTCATTACTTATCATTAATTACTCTTTCTGTGCACCCCAAAGTGATACATAATACTAATAGTATTTTTTTTTCCAGCTTTGCCTCATTACTTTATGACCACTGAGTTATTGTCTTTCTGCACAGCTCCACGGCCACATCTTTAAGCCACTTACATTGGTGCATACTCTGTTTATTGCATTTATTTTCAAGGAGTCAGCATCACTAAAGCCGCAGATTATGACCGGGATGTGAATATTATTAGACTACATAAGTGGGCTGAGTGTGATAATTAAATTATTTCTAGTTTGTTATTAAGGAAACTGAATGTGAATTCCCCAGAAAAAGCTGGAATGTGGCCATACATCATAATCACAAAGTAATGGGGGAATAATTCAACATGATGTACCACTTCACTTCAGGGGGCACAAAAATGTGAAGTAATGGTAAGATAATCACAAAGTAATGAGGGACAACTTAAAAAATAACTTGAATATATCACTTTACTTGAGGCTGCACAAAAAAAGCAGTTTATATGTAAGTAATTAGTAATAAATGAGGCATTACTAGTTTGTACCACTCAGACTTAATGAGGAATTCCTCATGGAGAAACAAGCAGAAACCTCCAGGGCTGAAAAATGAAGCCAATGTGGAAACGATAAAAAATAAATAAAAAAAAGTTTGTCAAATGGCCACTTGAGGGTGATTTCAAAAGCAAGTCAATCCCAGCAGACTCCCATGTTAAAATGCCAAACTTTACAGCAGAAATAGACATTTTACAGCCTGGTACAAGAAACAGTTTTGATCTCTTTAGCTAATTTCCCAGTTCAGGACAATTGAACAGGAGGTATATTTTAATAGAACCCACCCATGTAAATTGAATTACGGATTTAAATTATGTTAAATTAAATATGAGGATTCTTTGAGTGACAGGTGAGTGTCGTCATAGACAGTCCATGGCCCAGGGAGGTTTGCATGGCCTGCAAGTCAGAAGTTAGGAGGCACTGCCAAGTTACCGATGGCGGGAGTCACCACACTGAGCTTCAAAACTGCTGCTCAAGGAACCTATGGGTGATGCTATGCAGGGTCTGTCTATCTTTAGACACAGTGAATGTAAAGAAAGGTCATTTGATACATATTTAGTATATATTCTCAGGTAACTTATCATTAACTACCATGCAGTACTCATTTCAGAGTTAATCAGGAACTACTATATCAAACCATTCCTGGTGAAACATTACTGTAGTCACATTACATCTGTCTGTAATACAGTAATGCAACACGTCGCTATTCCTGAATTCATCAACTTTATTACAGTTATTATTCACTTAAAGTTACTACTTTTATTATGAGACAGCTGAGCCTTGTTTTCGCCATATTTTTTCTGTGACATGCTCTTCAGGCAGGTTTTTACCAAATTTGCTATTGACTTTATTAAGAAGCATAACAGGAAGATGTACTCTATGTCTTACTTATTGTAATACAGATTTGTGCGGATACGTGGGCGTATGTAAGGCTTAATGTTATATTGTTATTTTGCAATTATGTGAAGGTGTCTTGTTATGCAAAAGTAATATAATGAGTAGTGTCACAAATAATTTCAACAGTGACTAAATAAGTACAATAATGCATCAGATTAAAAAAACAAAAACAAATTAGTATTGTGTAATACTGTACTTTTTTAGGAAACAACCCCAACACTGATTCCTCAATAACTCACATTTTTGTGCAGTGTATAGTAATATGTTAGTGGGAACTTACTCAATTTTGAGTCACAGTAAAAGCCATAATCTAGTGATCATAACTATAAACTATATAAAAGATGGTCATAGCTTCCATGATGTCACCCAATGGTTTGTGGACTCACATTTTGAAGACTTGAGTATGGAATTTGGCCATCACCATCTTGCTGAAACCAATGTGATGAGCCTGACTGAGAGTTGGAGGACACGCATGCTGATACTATAGCAACCTGTCTATCACATGGTATTATTTACTGTTTTCCTCTAAAGGGTGCCATAAACATACTGTATTCAAAAAGTCTTGAAACTAATGTTTGAGACCATAAACACATTAGGAAAATGTTTACTGAGGTAACAAATCAAGTTGGAAGTAGGGTAATTTTCTCATAGACTTCTATACAATCTAATTTATCCCTGCATCAGAGGAGTCACCCCCTGCTGGGTGTTAGAAAGAATACAGCTACTTCAGCATTGGCTTTACTTTTCAGACCCAGAGGCTACGTCCATCTTTTATATACAGTCTACAGTCATAATAGACCACATAAGCCTGAAGCAGCACCTCTGAATGTAATGAACTCAGCACGGCTGTATGTTATTGCTCATCAATTCAACTTTTCCTTAGTAAGATGGATTCTTATTTCTTCTCTCAAAAGTTACATAGTCTCATCTTTATGTAGTAACTTGCCCAGAGAAAGTTGACTGAGTGTACTGCATGCTTGGAATTAATACCCATTCATTTTCTATGCTCTCGTATCCTATGCAGGTTTGCAGGGGATTGCTGGAGTCTGTCTCAGCAGGCATTCAGCTCCATCCCGATACACCCCCAACAGGCCGCCAGTCTATTACAAAGCTATCGCATTCTCACGTTCACACCCACAGACCATTTCTGCAGCTCACCTAACCTGCATGTGTTTGGACTGTGGGAGGAAACACCACACGTGAAATGAGCGCAGGGAGAAGATGTTAACTTCAAACAGAGAGACTCCACTTCAAAACCATTTAAAGCTTTTTACTGTGAGGTGAGAGCGAGAGCTACTGAGCCATCATGGAGCCAAATAGCCCTGTGAAATTATTCTGATCTGATAATCACTGAGTGACTTCAGCCTCATTCAACTTTATAATGCGTCTTTTTGTGAGCATGCTTATGTTTATCCTTTATGATGTATAAAGTGTCCAATACATTACCAGCTGCATGGTCTGTTCCTGAGGGCCACGCTTAAGGATGCTTTGCTTTCAACACTAGTCTTATTCATTCACTTCACACAGCCGATACAGATGATCCAAATCATCACGCTTCTATTTATAAGACTCATTCTCTAACCTATAGGCGGCTGTAGCCACTAACCCTTCTATACTACCTTTAAAAGAACCGATTCTTACCGCACTCAGCTCTGCTGCAGCCATGAAAACATGAGTCGATTTTTAGTATCCAGCGTGTACATTATCATACTGCAGGTGCACTTATGTGAAGCTGCACAAAATAACAGAATAGATAGTGAAGTATAGAGGCGGTAGTTATTACACAAACAGAAAGTTGCTTTTTTGTGTCACGACACGAATACATTCACATCATTTTCTGTTAGCACTTAATAGATAGTCTAGTATTTCTCTGGGCTGCAAGGACGTGTAATTGCAAGACCAAAACAAAACTTTTCTGTGTCTAACATTACTTACAGTAAATGACAGGGGCCTGCATTCAGAAACTTGCTGATTTAAATAAATTAAATGGAATAATAAATAACTTTGTTAGTGTCAGGTCAGTGACTGTTTAATTCCCATAATGCAAAATGGGTATATATTAACATTTGACAGGGCTGGAGATATGCACACATGGCAGGCATAGTAATTTAGCATTTTTTTTAATGAGATATCACAAGTCATTAAATTTAGTGACACTTTTTTTGGTACACACACACACACCAACACTGACACACACTCATAGAGTCAGAGTGATTTGATGAAGAATCGAGTCTCTAAATTCCACCTCCAAGGTCTTAACTTTGTTTTATCACAATAAAAGGAAACAACATACCGCGTGAAGACATTTGCTTTATGTGGAATATAATTGCAAGGAGTTGACTGTAAACAAGTCACGTTTACCTTGATGTGTTTTTTGATTTTCAGTGCTGCTTTGTTCACGTTCATAGTAATCAGCCAGCGTCAGCCTACACTTTGATGGCTGGTGATTCTAATGATGTTCTAAATCCTCATAGGTCACCACCGGAGCGCATTAAGTCACTTCTTTATTTATTAAAAACACTTTAATGAGACCCAAATGAACTGCGTTAACTGGAGCACGAGCTATTCGGAATAACTAATAAGATTTAGCACTGTATCGTGGGCTGCTAATAACTACAGTGCAAACATTATAATGGAGTCCTCAACATAACGAGGTAAGCTGCTGTGCTGTCTCTCTATAGGGTGGACATTAAGCTTTACAAAGTCAATGTAAACACCACCGAGGAGCTTTAAGTGCTCATCTCTATTTAATAAACATTAGAGGAAAAGTTGCACACTTTTTATTTCTATGTTACATTTTAATTCAGTTTTGATTTGTGAATTTGAGCCACCTAATTACAACAGGTAAGATGAACAATGATACAGTAATAACAACATCAGTTTCTCCACTTTCCATTTCCATCATTCATTATTTTTGAATTGCTGAGTTATTCATTTCAAACTAAGTTTTTTTTCTAGCTGTACTCTGTAACCCCACAAGACAAAGAAAGGCCAATATGAACAACAATCCTGGGCTCTATGGAGACGAGATGGTTGAAAGAGTTTTGAAATACAATAGGTCTCTTCATCCTTGCCACTGGGTCGCAATGAGATTAAAAAAAAAAATCTCTCCAAAAAAAAATTACAAAGTAAATAACAGCCTTACAATGGGGAGTCGGTCACACTGATGTCATGGAATCTGTTCTAAAAATTCTCAACTGCAGCTCTAAAAACAATTGAGGCAACAGAAATGTGGCACAAAAAATGCTGCATCGATTTTAATCACAGTAGTACCGAGTGTCCTCTGTCTTGAATAGGCCATTGCAACCATGGGCGTAGCTACCACTGAGGACACCGACGTCATGTCCTCTGTATTTTTTTCCCGGTATCATTTTCCATTTTTTCAAATTGACTTTTATTTTGCAACATAGGGAAAATAATAATGCTGATTGCATTATCATTTGTCGCTACAGTAACGCGATGTGATCATGTCACATGAAATAGCCTGTCTCTGACAGCCGAGTGTCAGTGTGGGAGAAACGTGTCGGTGTCACTGTCAGCAAAGATGCGTCAAAGCAAATCCATCTCTGGTAGCAGGGCCGGCTCTACACTGGGGCAAGAGGGGCAATGCAACAAACATCCTGCCCCTTTAAATCAAACTTTTAGAAGTTGAGAAAGAAAATAATAGATTACCCACAAACTGAATATAGACAAGATTTACTAAAGTAGCTGAAAAATCTGCTGGAAAAGGCACAAATTAGATGATAAATTTCATCTATTCGCTCTTTCCCTCCGTGCGCTGTTTGTGTGCAGGCTCACACAGCTGGTTAAATACCTACCTTTCAATTTCACTTTTTATCAGTATTGGTGGTCTAGTGGTAGAATTTCTGCCTTCCACGTGGGAGGCCCAGGTTTGATTCCTGGCTTATATACTCACTATTTTTATTGCTGCGGTGGTGACGCAAAGGTTAAGTCTCTGGGCTACTGATCAGAAGGTCAGAGGATCAAAACCCAATACTGCTGCCCCGGCAGCAGTTTATATATCCCAGGTCCAGGGTCTTCCAGGGTGGAAGGGGTTCATCAGTTCCTTACAGTTTTATTCCGTTGTTTTTTGTTTTAGAAAAGCTCAGACACAGAGAATCACATCAATTCAACATGAGGAGAAATCCAAACGTTGTCTTAGCTGCCATGACTGGGTACAGCTGCTAAGATAGGATTGGACAATAGCTGTCCAGAGGAGAGGCTTAACAAACAGTCAGTTGAACAACTCATGCAACATAATAGGCGGCTTTCCACTACAGATGGAAGTTGGTGCAAACTTTTACGGGAACAGTCCTCTAATCAGCCCTTTCAGAGTTTCCATTGAGGCTTCGGTTGTGAGTTCAACTCTGAATGCAGAGATGACAAACAGTAGTTAATGTCTTACGTTGGAAATAGAACAATTAAGCATTTGTGATGTCGGCCTACGTGGTGAATTTATGTTTTTGATGGTGATGTTTGAGAGCAGAAGACTCAATTAGGACAGTGAGACAACAGAAAAAATAAAACTTTTTGTCCTCTCTGAGTTCAACTAATTAGCGTCTAGACCTGCACAGCAGTTTTTCAGGGCCACTCAGGTGTACCTACCCTGGAGCACTTTTTCCTTCCCCCAAGAATGGCCCTGAAAGAGGCTCTGCAGGGAACACACAAGTTTCAGGCTGCCCTAAAAGTTCCTGCAGTGGAAAACAGCTTATTGACACATCTTGTGGTGATATAATTGGAATACAGGGATACAGGAAAACCGGAGGATTACTGTCATTCAGTGCTGTACAGGCAATAGAAAAGTGATTTTCTGTAGTTGGCTGATTATGACTTGTTCTATCCTTCAGTGACAGTTAATGTAATGTAATGTAGTTACTGTAGTTGTTATATGTGTGTACCATCACTAAAACCAATGCAGTTTCAATTAAATTAGTTAGCTTAATAAACTATAGCAAAACATCAGAACTAACATAATCTAATTGAAAAAACAGACAAGATTTACCAATTTTTACTTCTTTTTTAATCTGAAACTTGCACATAATATATGACAGTCAAAGCAGATATGAAATCCTTCATATATGTGTAATATGAAACTTATACAGTAAGTACCGTATATGATGATAATAATCTAACCTTTATTGATCCCCTTGAAACTCCTTCTCTGCATTTGACCCATCCTATTCAAAGTTAACCTTAACTATACATACTAGGAACAGTGGGCTGCCGCGGTGCAGCGCCCAGGGAGCAGTCAGGGGTTAAAGGCCTTGCTCAAGGGCCCACAGTGGTGGTGGCTGGGACAAGCGGTCGCTCTCACTTTCCCACCTCAACCTCTTGCTAGTCCAGGGACTTGAACTGGCGACCCACCGCTTACAAGTTCGCTTCACAAACCACTAGGCCACCACTTCCCCATAGTATCCACATACAAAATCCTTAGTATGCATGTGTAATGTCAAGCTTATATGATTTGGACAATAGTTAGTAAAACTTATATCTTTGTGAAGTTTCGTGTTATATTGTATAAAAACCTGTGAAATATATAAGAAGTCACATACAATTTATAATTAAAAAAACAACTACTTCATCATAAAACAAAAATAAATGGAAAAGCACTTAATGAGATAACCTGACCAAATAAAGGATTTGAGTATTTTTAACACTAATATGATAATAATTAACAATAATATAAAATTAATGCTAAGATTTGCATTTGCATCTGGTGAACTATATATAGAAGTATATATTTTTGGTAGTTTTAATCAGCTGTCATATAAAATTCTTCTAAAAAAAACAAAACATTTAATCGAGCCATATTTCCCTTTAAATTATTCCACTTAACACAAAAATACATATGGACTGCTATACACCAACCTGCAACAACATTAAAATCACTGACAGATGGAGTAAATAACATGAATTCTCTGAACAACTTTTACTGGGGCAGAGAAGGTAGTGTGATGCTCTGAGCAACGTTCTGCTGGGAAACCTTGAGGTCTGCAGCTGGATAGCTCAGTAGCTAACACCCCGGACTTTGGCATAGGAGGTTGGTGGTTCAAATCCCCATCAGGGCGCAGGTATCCAGTGAGGACTCTTAGGCAATGTCCTTAATGCTGCCCCACCTGCCTACCTATGTACGTCGCTTTGGATAAAAGCGTCTGCTAAATGAAATTGTAACCTTGTCTGGCATTCAGTTGGATGTTGCTTTGACACCCACCCACCTAAACATTGTTTCAGACCAAATACACTTCTTCATGACAACAGTATTCCCTAATAGCAGTTGGCCTCTACAAACATTGTTTTGGAATGAGTGATAAAGAGTTCAAGGTTCAGGATTTCAGTCCACTCGAGCATCTGTGGGACATGCTGGAAAAACAAGTGGGATCCATGGACGCCCCACATTACACCTTCCAGGAATTAAAGGATCTGCTGCTAATGTTTTGATCTGTGTTAGTGGCACAAGTCGGACCTACATAATATCAGGCAGGTGGTTTTAATGTGTGTATCTACACAGAATGAAATTTTTAAGCATTGCAGTCTGAGAGGCTGTGGCTCAGGGTCTAGAGCAGTTTGTCCACTAATTGGAGAGTCGGCAGTTCGATCCCAGACCCCCTCTACATGCATGGGTGATTCTCCACCACCGTTGGCATGTCAGTGAACGCTACGTTAAAAAGGTGCTTTAATAGGTCCAGCATCCACCACTTAAATATTTAACGGAAAGCTGCAAATATTACATGGAAAACATAATTTGTCATGCACCCTCCTAATGAACAACATGCATAATATTTAATTAAAGACCGCAAGCAGGACATATATGGAAAGCATAATTTGCAGCACCCTTTCCTTATAAACAACATGCATAATGCTCAGCTGGTTCATGCTTAATTCTTTTAATTAGGTCGTATGAGAAAATGTGAAAGAGGACACGCTCATGAGTAAATCATACAATAAATACATATGATATACACATCGTTAGAACTTACGGAAGCCCTAAACGGTCATGGGTCAACTTAATTTTTTCGCTCCATTTTCTCGAGAAAACGAGATAATTCTACTCTACTCTTATAACAACATAAGTTTGTCGTTATCACGCAATAACAAAATCCGTTATGTCGTGATAACGATAAAATTATCTCGTTTTCTCGAGAAAACAAAATCGTTTTTCTCGTTATAACGAGTTAATTTTCCGGTGAGGTTAGAAAGCGAAACCAACCAGCCAATTACTGTTAAGGATAATAACTTGTGTGTGTGTGTGTATGTGTATGTGTGTGTGTGTGTGTGTGTGTGTGTGTGTGTGTGTAACTGCCGCAGCGCCGCGGCTGCTTCACTACTGAAGGACTGCATGTGAGAGCTGGCTTTTTTTAGTGCGCCACGCAGGCTGTGCATGCGAAAATAATCTGTTGTCCGTGGCGCTACTGCCAGTTTGAATTGAATTTACGGTGGCGGAGCTCAGCTCCAGGGTGGTGGAGCTCAGCTCCGGAGGGCTCCGGCCCACTTTAACCCCTGCCGGTAACATAACGTTCGTGTTTGAAAAACCGCACTACAGGC
>OMNN01024117.1:12137-28841 GCA_900302755.1 Chromis chromis
CTGAAGGACTGCATGTGAGAGCTGGCTTTTTTTAGTGCGCCACGCAGGCTGTGCATGCGAAAATAATCTGTTGTCCGTGGCGCTACTGCCAGTTTGAATTGAATTTACGGTGGCGGAGCTCAGCTCCAGGGTGGTGGAGCTCAGCTCCGGAGGGCTCCGGCCCACTTTAACCCCTGGTTATAACGAGAAAACGGAGGAGTTATAACGAGAAAACGGAGGAAAATTATCTCGTTATAATGAGAAAACGGAGCGAAAAAATTAAGTTGACCCATGGCCGTTTAGGGCTTCCGTAATAACTTCTTCTCCATGTGGGACTTTAACCTCACACTTCAAAGCTTCTGTATAAGATGTTCATTCCTTCCTGATTTAACAAGGCCGCTTCATGTATTCAGAAATGGCGAAATGTGCCCCGAGAATACTGAAATGTTACACGAGGAATAAACGCGCCTCCCTTCCAGCTGAGAGACTCATGTTGGGACAAAACACCCCATCAAAACAGGAAAGCGCACAGACGTCTCGCTGTAGGAGTCGCCCAGTTTGACCAATGGATAGTTTTATCTGTGACCTGGTTTCCTTGCATATTAATTCTGCTTCCATCCTCGTGCGCTTGCAGGCAGAGGGATTTCACAGATAACAGTCTGTTTATAGTACGCTGATAATTGGTGCAATGTGTTTCACAGACCATCAGCCAAATAATTCACTGTAATTAGACTTGCCTCATCCAAAGTGAGAGCAGGAGAAATTAACTTGCAGAGATTGTGGCCTGTCGGACGGAGGATGAGAGGCAGCAAGGGGAGGGGGACCAGAATCCTCAATGGTGACTTATGAAGCATTCAAACCTTGAGAGAAACACGAGGGGAAGAGAGAAAATAAGAAGATTGGGTGGCACAATGGCCTGCATGTCATGATGTATCATAAATAGTCCGAATGAAAACATGATGATCGCTCTGTAATTGCAGATACAATAGAGCGCAGTGGGGTGAAGGTGACTCACTTTCTCCTGCATGGCGAAGAACAGAGCAGGAGTCACAGGAGAGCATTTCTGCCCTGTTCAAATAGGACTCGTATTGATTTGACATAACACTGCTGTGGGAATGAGCAAAACATCATCTATTTATTTTATTTGATTATGATGCAAATGCTCTGTAAAGCTAATTAATGCGAGCGATTTGCTAGGCCTTTTTTTATTCATGCTGTATGTTTGGAATCGATGTTCCAGAGGGGACTTTTTGGGCAGCAGGGTACTGAGGAAGGTTAGCGACCTTTACGCCAGACGACTCGGCGAGAACCTGTCTCACCGAAACGCCCTTGAGCTTGACACTGAATCCCTACCAGCTCCAAGACTAGTGGCCTGTAGCTGACTCTGACCTCTCACCTCCCTGCAGAGGGGAGGAGGTGCATCAAAAAAAAAAAATCTCCCTGCTTTTAGGCGAGATGTGCTGATCTACTTTTGCCTCTGCATAAGTGAGATAGTGAAAAAAACAAATTCGGTGAGAAGCAGGAGCACTCAGCCAGAATTAAGTACGTGAGAGATTAGTATTCGTTTTTCGCTTTACGTTTTTTTTATCTGGGAGGGACAAATTGACCCACATTAGTATTCATACCTAAAATAATGACAGAAAAACACACACAAAATAATAATCACGAAGTCCATTTTCTGGCTAGAACCTTAGTGGTATTATGTTATTATTCTGGGAAGAGTGACGGGGTATGAATGTGTTATTTGTAAATAAAAAATAAATAGCATGTATAGGACAGTAGAGGACTGCACGAAAATGAAGGTCCGGCAGAAAGACCATTCTGTGTCACAGCAGGAGTCTGTTTTCTTATAGTCGGCCAGTCAAACTCATATTACTTTTCTTGGTATGGAGAAGGTCGCATGTGAAATATCAAGCATCTGTCTGCAAAGTTTTAGCAGTCCAGCAGCGTCCAGCCCTGCTCCAACATCTGTCACGGCAGAAAAAAACAGGCCGACTTCCTCCTCACCCAAACCTTAGTAACACGCTCATTTGTTGTTTTCCTCTTAAGCAGCGACGCAAATGCTTTCAGCTAATTGATTAAAATGATCTCTGTCTTTTACAGCAATGTCATTAGCATCCTTACGATTTCTGGCAGCTGCAGCTGTGCGCCTACCTGCTCTTGTGTCTGATTGTGTTAGCACCCTGTTCCTGTAAGCAGATTAAAACCGAGACATGCTGATATGAGCAGAAAACAATTTTGTTTATGTGCATTGACAGAAAATACATGACAAAAGGCCGAAGCACTGAGAGGTCACCCCCATTTATGCATTTTCTCATTCATCAGAACAAAAGTTTGATCAGATTACGAGGACGGGCTCTCAGATGCAGACTCTCCTCAGGAGTAAATGTTTATTGATCAAGAAAGACTTAGGCATGTAAATTCTGATTTGTATGTGTGTGTTGTCTGCAGGGGAGCCGCAGAGTGGAATCCATCACTATTGGCATGTGGACCTGATTACTGGAGAGACTCTGAAAGTCTCATAGACCTATGATAAAGAACTCTGTCCAGGCCTCTTTACAACCACATCATTCAGGATGTCTGCACAAAGGAACAGTGCATTGCAAAAAAAAAAAAAAAAAAACTCACATTGCAGGCCTCGTCTTGGCACAATCGCCTCAGCTCGGCTTCGTCCCAGCAGAGATTCTTGTGTCTGGACGGGCAGGGAAGACATTTAACATCCTCACAAAAGGTGGCCACGGAATATTTCAAGGAAGCGAAAACAAACTCGGATTGGATACAAACTTAAATTCAAACCCACATTAAAACATTAATGTTGAAAGTGTGGGAAAAATGTAAGTGAAAAAACCCAATGTAATATTCATGGGGCGGCTGTGTAGTGCAATCTGACTTACATTTGATTCTCATTTGAAATGGTAGTAGGATCCGGTGCCAGAGCCAATTTGTTCGTGAGGGTATGCGGGGTGGTCCGGTTTGATTTGAAACACTACACTCGCAAAGAAGAAGAAAAAAAATAAAATGTGAAAAACGATCTTTCCGGCAGCGTGTATGATAATCAGGACGGAGTTAGCATTTTGCAAGTGCAGGCAGAAAAGCCCAGTCTGACTAAGCTCCTGGCTCATGGAACTAGTAAAGGCACTGCATCTTTTATATGTCTTATGATAACAGTTAACACACGCAAAAATACATTATCCCCGTCCAGAGTCTGAAGCAAACCAACTGAGAAACATAATTTTTATGTCTCACAGCTGCTATTGGAACCCATAACTGGATTACTCATACCAGCATCCAAATTGGTTTTTCATGTTGTGACGATGTTCAGATTTTGGTTTTATTATGATTCCTCAACACATCATTAGGTGGCGGCATTGAGTCTGTTTTGACTGTCAAAGCATCTTATACAATGCTCTTGTTCATTAGTAGTTGATCTGACAGTTCCCTTAAGTCTAAAGTGACACATTTTCAAGTGTGTCTAGTTGTGTTAGTTAGTCTAGTTTGGGTTTTATAACTTAACTTCTAGGGTTATAACTTAATATTACTTACTATTACCTAGGAGTCAATCATATGGTAATATATAAAGATATGGTAATCCTGTAAAACTCATCAAACTGATTTACATTTACAGTAATATTTGAGAAAAACATTGCAACGTATCTTCCAAAACCAGACGTTGTTTCTTCAGCTCAGGTAAATTTCCCAAACCATTGCACATTTCATATGAACCCATAGCAAACTTTTTTTTTTACCTTTCCTGTAAACTCCCCATTTATTTTAATGGCACAAACCAGAGATTTGCGCTGAAACGCAGCACCCTTCATCTGTACAGGGAGCACCTGTGTGACTCACTGACAGGAAAAGTGATGTCACCGGTTCGCAGCCATGTTGCTGGTTTCTGCTGTCTGCTTCTCAGACACATCAGCTAAAAGGGGAGCTCATTTCCTGGAAGCTCTCAGCCTTCTTGTAAAGTCTAACGAGGGAGATCCCACGCCTGATCGCGGAGCTGTGAACCAGCCAAACCAGTAAAAACCATGCTAAATGTGCAGTGTGCTCGAACAGATTTAATCCTGTGAGCCGGAACGCACTATATATTCTCTTACAGTCACTTAGAACAGATAAAAACATTATCACAAGATAGAATAGAATAGAATAGAATAGAATAGAATAGAATAGAATAGAATAGAATAGAACTTTATTAATCCCCGAAGGGAAATTCAGGATATCCAAGATATGAGCACGACAGTGATCTTATTATTCTGGCTTGATTTGTGAAATCCTTCATGGGTTTTGGAGGGATCCATATAATCCATTTATGCACAGCTTGTAAAAGGAAATAAAAACTCCTGGCCAGAGTGCAGAAAAATATGATTTAATACTAAAAAGTATGTTCACAGTAGAGGGAAACTGATGTTTTTGCTACTTTAGGCCTTGGCTACATGTACTGCTTATCAAGTATATGTACGAACACAAACACATTTGTAACCATGAATTCAGAGGACATTACACTGACTTACATTCATTGCCTGGAGACTTACTCCAGCCTTAACCTAACTTTAACTATTCTCTACAATTCTACAATTTCATGTAGCAGACGCTTTTATCCAAAGCAATGTACATAGCTAGGTAGGTGGGGCAGCATTAAGGACCTTGCCTAAGAGTCCCCCACTGGATATCTGCACCCTGACCGGGATTTGAACCACCCATGGCAAGGTCTGGGGTGTTACTCACTGAGCTATCCAGCTGCTAATCTTCTCCTAACCTTCAGACATGCCCTCACATTAAAATGTGTTGATTTTTGTGATGGGGCTTCATTTTTGTCCTCATGTGACTGCGTAAACAGATTTAAGCAAGCGTTATACTTCTGTACTGAATCTATGCCGTAGGTATACTGATGTCGACCTCCCCATAAATGTAACTACACATTGCTGTGACGCAGACTGCAACCACTGTGTACACACAGCATATTGATATACACAAAGAAAGTTCCCTAAATGAATCTAAATGTGACATGTAATAGGCTGTAATTGAATCTGGCTTCCTCATAATGCAAATGCAATAACCAGCATTCTGCAACTAATCCGAGTATGGACTTGGTCTGTTCCAACATCTTCTCTCTTTTCTGCAGTGCAATCATTTTGTTAAAGATAACTTTAACTGGTAAAGGTAATTTATCAGCTTCAACTACAACACTATCCACTTTCCATTTCAGCCACTGAAGTAGAGATGTCCGAATCATGTTTGGCAAGCAGAGAACATTTTGCAAGTTTAGCTAGTAAAGCAGCGCTACAGAGACTGCTGGCCAGCGAACAAATTTTAGGCTGTGCTGGGATCAATTAGTACAGCATCCCTGTATCTCAGTGGCACATCTGACGGTTGCTTTTGCAGCTTATGTTCACATAAATGCAGGGCAATAGATGTAAACATTGAATCGGATCTGGGATTGTGCCAGTTGTGATTGCTTAAAAATTCCTGTAATTGGCCCTTCTTCCGATCTCCAAATAGGGCTCAGAACAACTCTTGTTTGAAGTGCACGAAGTGGCAAAGAAACTCCAGCAATAACTAGCATTTTGGTGGTGTAATTGCAGAGCGACACATACACACCAGTGCACAAGTATAAGTGCTCTCGGCTTTAACTGAGATGAAGCATAAACCAAGCTTTGGGACCCCACGACATGACTAATACCTGAAGCACATGCACACTTCTTATCTATTATTTATTAGTATTAGTATTATTTTTTATTATTGCTATTTTTACATAAAGGGTGTGTGTCTTACTGTCATGTTTTAATTTTAAGTTCAAATGTCTAAAGTAGCAAAAACATCATTTTCATTCCACTGTTAACATGCTTTTTGGAGGACAGTGTATATTTAAACAAGACCTCTGAAGGTGCCCTGTGGTATCTGGCAACTGAAACTAGCTTGTCTTTGTGATTGCTCCCACTTGTGCAGTGGCTCCATAATGGCCTGGACGGGCTGATTGCGAACAGAACTTCAAGTGGGGCCCATGTGAATAGACCTCCGGCCTCACATGGACTGTTTTTGTGTAAATTTAATTAAGCTCATGAGACAAAATGGGCCCAATTTTGCCCATCAGGTTATATATAATATGTGACTTTTTGTTTTGCATTCACTGCACAAGCACCCCAATCACCCAGCAGGAGTCATTAGTGCAGCGAAGCCATCGGCATAACTGCAAGCTCAACGGTGAAAAGCACCACAGCTGGGTATTAAATTCAGTTTGCTGCGGCGGTGGGCAAATCTATCCACCAACCTAGTACGCTGAGTGCTTGTGCGAGTAATTAATATTAAATAACATCTTGGATGAGAGTGGTAGAGAATTGCAAATAAATGTTGATTTACAATTTAGATGTAACAGTACACCAACTCATGTTTAACCCACGCGGTAACCAGGAGAAATTTCACTCATCTTATGATCCACTTTTACCATAAGAGCCCCATTTCCTTATTGTCATTAGTGTCCCTCATGTTCAAGAACACATTTGGACATTTTTATTAGGTACAGCTGTACAGTCTAATGCAACTGTTCTGTCATAAAGTGTTATTATGCCTTTAATCCTAAGTTTAGACTGTCACCGAGGTGTTTATTCAGTTATTCTTTCTGTGTTATCACTGAGGTCCATTATGTATGTAGGTGGTGTGGTGTTAGACTGAGACGTTTCTAAAATTCAGCATATAGAAACACCTTTTACATACACTAAGCAAACAGTATGTGGAAGAGAAAGACACACATGTAGAAAGATATTTTTGATATAATGAAGACTAGTACAGCACCACCTTTATGTATGTCATCAAAACCAGTCAACAGCATAAAATAGATTATAATTTGAATGTACATTATCTGTACGCCGCTTAATCCTCTGTAGGGTCGCGGGGGGGCTGGAGCCTATCCCAGCCAACTTAGGGCGAAGGCAGGGGACACCCTGGACAGGTCGCCAGTCCATCACAGGGCCACACATAGACAGACAACCAAGCTCACTCTCATTCACACCTACGGACAATTTAGAATAGTCAATTAACCTCAGCATGTTTTTGGACTGTGGGAGGAAGCCGGAGTACCCGGTGAAAACCCACGCATGCACGGGGAGAACATGCAAACTCCACACAGAAAGATCCCAGGCGTCCTAACCGGGACGCGAACCGGGGATCTTCTAGCTGTGAGACTGCAGTGCTAACCACTGCGCCACCGTGCAGCCCTAATTTGAATGTAAAATATGTTAAATTACATTGGAGTCATCATCACTCCCTGCTCCCTCTTTATTGTCCAACATAAACTTTTATATTGGAATTCTGCAAAAATCGGCAAAATTGTCAACATCTTTAAGGTGTCACTTTGTACCATACCTGCATGTGGCAACTATGTACAGTGCCTATAAAAAGTAGTAAGCCCTTGTATGCTTCAGGTCATCTACTTTCACAAGCCTTCCAGGGTCTGCTGCAGAGAAGCATCCTCACATCATGATGAATTGTATGTTTGTGATGATGTGCATTATCTGGTGTCTGTCAAACCTAACATCAAAACTCAACAGGTCTCATCAGACCAAAGAACCTTGTTGCAGTTGACTTCAGTCTCCCACGTGCTTTCTAGTGAACTGTTTCTCTTTGCCACTCTCCCATAAAGCTTTGACTGGTGAAGAACAGGCAACAGGCAACTGAAGCTCGTAACTCCTTCAGAGGAGTCATAGGTGTCTTGGTGGCCTCCCTCACTTGTCATTTTCTTGCACAGTTGTGCAGTTTTTGAAGACGGCCTGCTCTAGGCTATACATGTACCATATTCCATTTCTCAGTGATAGATTTAACTGTACTCCAAGGGATACTCAGTGACTTTTACATTTGCTTGTATGCATCCTCTGACTTCTGCTTTTCAGTGACCTTTTCTCAGAGCTGCTTGGAGTGTTCTTTTGCCTTCATTGTGTAGTTATAGCCAGGAGTACTGATTCACAGTGGACCTTCCAGATACAGGTGTCTGACACATTAACTGCACTCAGAGGATCTCCATTTCACTAATAGTTTGACTTCTAGCACCAGTCGGCTGCAACTGTGTTGATTTAGGTGAGCCATTTTAATGGGAAGGAATACTTAAGCAATCACTTGTTTTATATTTTAGCATTTTTTATTGATTGCCATTACTTTGTAAAAATGTGTTTTTATTTTGACACGAACAACTCTTTTTTTGTTGTTGTAAATTCTTGTCAAAAAAGCCAAATTAAATTGACTATGATTCAATGTCAGAAAACAATGAAAGGGGGAAACTTCCAAGGGGGGTAAATACGTTTTATAGGCACTGTAATGCTTAGGGAAATAATGTGCTTACAGCAAATAGGAAATGGTTAATATACGGCTGCTAAAACACTTTTGTTAAGGTTATGAGAGGATTGTAGTTACAATTAATAAAGGGGGAAGTATTAATGTCACTTGTGACTGGCCATGACATGAACTTTGGTCTCTGGCATTAAAGTCAGATGTGATACACGCCCATCCACTCTAAATGGCCCACTGTCGTCTGCATTGCCACTGAATGTTGGCACCGAACATAAATCATGGTGCATAATCATCTACCATCAGCATCATTCCTGGCATAGTGGGATGCAGTCCCTCTCCTCCGAGCATCTTTATCCTGATATCTAGACATAATCATTTTTAACCTCACACCTAAAAGCACTCAGCCTGTCTGGTCCAGTCACAGCACTTCTCTCTAAAAATCAAGCATGGCTGAACAGTGGATTCTGAATTCCATTCTGACACACATTTTATCACATCAAACTTTTTCTTTTCTTTCTTTCTAAATGAATGAATGAGCAGGCAACACAATTTTGATGTAAAAAACGGGATATAGGCAATAATAATTCAAAGCTGATGTTATTAAATAGAATGTCTAATATGGCAGATGATGAAAAGAAGCAGGAGTTCTTCAGTCATCTGTCCTGGTTTGACATACTGTGGCCTCTCGGGGAAGATGAAGGCCTGATCAATGCCCGGCCTTGCCGCTGAGCACCCAAAACTTCTTTCTCTTCTTCACACTTGCAGTGTCCTAATTTTAGATGAAAGCAATTCCACCGAGGCACATTGGTATGAATATAGGAACACAAAGAGAATATTGCAAATTGTGTGCCTTTTTCAGAGAACTTCAAACCTGAGCTCCATTTCCATGTTTCCTGTGTTTGTTTGTCTGGGGTTTTCTCTTTGTGTGTCTGTGCGGCACCCTGCTTGTTCACCGTAATGCACCGACATGTCAGTTGATTTATTTCTGCATCTGACTTCACTGTTGTTTTTCACCCAGCGTACAGACGAAGCAGGCAGACTAAAGCTTACGTGAACAGATGTTTGCAGACAGGAAGTAACAACACTCCTCCTTCCCCCTTCACCCTTGTCAGCACTTTGCAGTTTCAACTCCATCGCTTCCCCTTTCGCCAAGCAACATCTCAGAACACACTCACAAATGTCGATTTGCATATATTTTCACCATCCACAGATGTACAGTTGTGTTTATCAATGCTGCAATACAGAAATAAAATGAAGCAATTCCTGCCAATACTGGCTCCACTCATGAAGTAAACCAATATACCTCAACCAGACATCATATGATAACATTAATAGTTGACGCTGCTTGTCCTGGAGCTAAACTGCTTTTACATAGAACTCTTCTCTGACAAGAAAATGCAGAAGTACAGTCTTCTCTCTGTTTATTCCTCCAGTCATATGACAACGCTATGATCTCATTGTATGGAGAACCAACCGCAGTGACTCTGCGAAATGGTCACATAATTAAAACTGTAAATAAGAATATTATATCAAAATTATCAAACGAAACGGGCCTAATCTTTTGTGCCCAGCTGGCAGTAGTGCTTTCTTGGCTCCGTGTGCGTGTATTGATTTTGTCGGTTCTCTCATCTGGTATGTTGACAAGAAGCAAATACATACAGCAAAGCTAAATGACTGCTATTTAATTTGGTTTCCGTGATTCAGTGCTCTGCTGTTCACCTGAAGGGAAAGGGATAGTGCAGGTTCAGTTTGTAGGACCACTGGGCTGGAGATGGATACGTACGTTTACAGAATTCCTGCCTTGCGATCAATGCATGCTGGTTTTTAATGTGAGGCTAGGAAAAGGCACCGATTTAGCTTGTTACACCTTACAAGGGCGTATAGGAAGTAAAGAGATTTTTTGGGGGGCATTTGACTTCCTACATACAGATTCAGGGCCATGGAGAAGTATTCACCCCTCTTGGACAGTTTCCCTGTTATTGCTTTTTGACATGGAATCGTGGTCAATTCAATTTGTCTTTTTTGACAAGGATTTACAAAAGAGGCTTTCTTGTCTTGAAACGCTTATTGAAAAGCATAAGTCAGGGGATGAATCAAGGTAATTTCCAAGTCACTGAATATCCCTTGAAGTACATTTAACCACAATTAAATCCATCAGTGAGAAATTGCAGCCCAAGGTGCATCTACTAAATAAAGACTTGAAGTAGCTGAATACTAATGCAATCACTTAAGTGTATTATTTTTCATTAATTGTCATTACTTTGTACAAATATGTTTTCACTTTCACTAAATTCTTGTCAAAAAAGCCTAATTAAATTGACCATGATCCATTGTTGAAAAGAACCCTAAGGGGGGGTGACATTTTTTGTAGGCCCTGTAGGTCCTGATCCCTCTGTTCTTTCCTCTTGTCCATATTGTTCAAGAATTTGGACTCGTAAAGCTTGAGATAAGCATTTTCACACATTCGCACCACCACTATTTGCCTCAGCATGCATATACTTATCTATTTGCAATTACTTTATAGGTTATTTAACTGGATGCTGGATGTAAACAAAGTATGCGACACATTTGCCACTTTTAACTTGCTGCTGTGTACCTTTGGTTAGACAAATTTTGTGATATTGTGGCAAAATCTCATTAGCTGACTGCTGTTTTTCACCTTTTTGTGGTCAGAAAAGACATAAACAGCTTTTATCTACCATTATTACTATTAATATTATAAACTTGAAAGTAGGAATAAGAAAACAGATGAAAAGGAGCAGCTGCTGTCTGCTTTCAGACCACCTAGGGTTAGACTTTGTTCCTCTGTTTTGTTTCATGGCAACTTTCACGTCAACAAGAATTTTTTCTTTTCTTTTTTTTCCTGATCTTGAAGATAAAGTGAGCGAAGTTTATGGTATTGCGTCACCACGCTTATTGGTGACAGTGACAGCAAGAGCAGCATGCACGCTGGTGTCTTTAAAGTGAATCAGTGATGAATCACCCTCATGCATGAATCATACATCAATAACAGGCACATTTTACACATGATGATGTAGATACAGAAAGATGGAAGTGCATGGCAAAAATGGCATATGTCACAAATCATGCATTCAGGAGAGCTCATTTTAAATTAAGGGGGCCAAGGTCCTCCTGGCTCGCTGTGGTTTGCACCCTGAGAAGGAGGAAAAACCAAAATCAGATAAAGGTCAATGGCTGGTCACCCAAAGCAAATCTGCTCTTGTTATTGCTGACTTTATGAACTCTGTGCTCCTCAGATGATTTATCAAGTTACTAGTAATGGTAAATGGTCTGCGTTATATAGCGCCTTTCCACCCTAGTGGTACCAAAGCGCTTTACAATGTATTTCTCATTCAACCATTCATACACACATTCACACACTAATGGCAACAGACTTCCATGCAAGGTGCCTACTTGCCATTGGAAGCAACTTGCCTACTTGCCATTGGGAGCAACTTGAGGTTCAGTGTCTTGCCCAAGGACACTTCGGCATGTGGAGGGACCGGAGATCGAACCGCCAACCTTGTGATCAGTGGACAACCCGCTCTACCACCTGAGCCACAGCCGCCCCACATAAGAGCTGAGCCCATCTTTACCTTTCTGCTAAAAAAACATGTAGTTTCATCTGAAAGTTTTCTTGGTCTTCCTGGTCTTGTCTTGACCTCCATAGTTCCCCTCTATGGTCACTTCCTAATGACAAACAGTAGAAACTGCAAGCAGGAAGCGTTTTGACATCATTTTTGTAACCTTCAGCTGCTTTGTGGGCATCAATTAGCTTCATTTCAGATCCTCATTCCGTCGCACAGGACTCCATGATTGTTGGATGATCAGACGGTTTGACATTGACTGACAATAGCTAATGATCATTGTTGACTTCCCATACAAGCCCTAACGAGTTAATTAAGCTCAATTACGACCTCATTCATTTGTTTGTAACTAAATAAACAGGGTCAAGCGCCTCCGCCAGCATTCTCCTAGACAGCTCTGGTCTCCCTCTAACACAGACATCACATTTGTCTCCATCTGCCCCTGAATGCACCTATTCCCTGTTGCTTTCCATAGTGTCACAACAAGTTTGTCTTTCTCCATTACGGCTCCAATGCTCTGAGCCCGGACTCAGCACAGACACATTTTATTATTCATTACTTTTCATTCTTCCCATCTCTGCAGTGTTTGGCTTTGCTGGTGGTACATCGCAGAGTAAGTGACCTCTCTCATCATGCTCAGGATCAGGCGCTAAGAAGAAGACATTTATCAACAAGCTTGATGCTATTCATACAACACCAAGCACATAATTGCATCGGCAGTGCCAACTCACAGACGGTCGAACAACAGAGAGTCTACAAAAAGTCTGGAAACACAGCAGTTTTTCTCAGTTGTCTGAATTATTTGGTCTGAATTGCTGCAGTGAAATATGTCAGAACATGGGGGGAAACGTGCTCTAATAATCAAGATTTCGCCTCAAGTGATAACAAAACAAACAAAGACAACTAATCTATGAATGAGTGTAGCCAGGTGTCTTTTTCAAAGAATTTCTGAGTAAACATCTGGCAGGATGTCGAAGCCAGGAGGGGGGTTTTCTGTATCACTGATGGAGCTGTTAGCAGTAAGCGGCTGCGGCGTTACAGGAAGTGCATCAGGTATGGGAAATGAAACACGAGCAGAGGGTTTATAAAAGATGGGGTTGGTTCATCGAGTGATGGGTTAAACACAGAGCTATTTGTGGCCTTGGCTGCTCTGCACGCCAGATGCAGAACAGCATGGAGACGCTTCTCTTTCTATTTCCTCAATTCAACTACATGGCCCCAAAGGAGGAAGCATATTTCAAAATGCTTGGTCCAGAAGACTTGCGAGCACCAAAGATGAAGGACGACAGCAGCAGGTTGGTGTCTGAACCTCTGTGTTTTTTCAAACGTTTGCTTGATTTTTTATTTTTTTTGCTAAATAACCTGAGTTGTGCAAGTTTGATCATCAGGAGAGAGGTTCAGCTATAGTTCGTGCACAGAGAAGTCTTGTTTCTCTCAGCACCATTATAATAGACATGTGATTTCTCTCCATAGCCTGACTGAAAGCCTTTACAGCTGACACTATATAAGGCTGTTGCACTTTTAAAAGCTGCTGTCTCCTGTGATAACTGCCTGCTTGCTTTTTTTTTTCTGTTAAAGCCCGTCAGCGTATGTGACTTGTCTCGCAATTTGTATCGTACCACAAAAAGCTGTTGTGTAATTTATCGTGTGTCATGTAAGCCACTTTGGAGATGTGTCTTCAAGGAGAAAAAGTCTGCGATGAGTTGCTGATTTGGTGAATAGTGCCACGGTAGCAGATGCAGACAGTTTGTGGAACTTGATGTATTCTCTCCCCCCCCCTTGTTTGCAGGCAGAAAGACAAGGAGAGGAAGAGCCGACTAAGCCTTTTTCTCACCAAGTCAGGCTCGCATGAAAACGTCAGTCCTCATAAAAAAACAAACACAACGTCGAGCAAGTGAGGCAAAATCCATTAATTTCACATAAAAGCAATATTATTTCAGACAAGTATTATTCATTTTTAACCTCAGTTTCCAGTACCCTCCATGACTCATTACACTCTTAGAGAAACATGGCATCTAGACGTCTCTTTTTTTTTTTTTGCTGCATCATTAGGAAAGATCTGACCGTGTCTTGGGTTTTTTTTTTCTTTTGCAGCATCTCACCAGAGGCAGCTTTGCAATGGAGTGATTCCTTTGAAGAACTGCTAAAACACTCAGGTCAGATTAATGCCCAAAACTTTTCAAAAATGTTTGTGTTGAATTGCTGCCCAATAAAGTTTATTCTGCCGTCAATCATTTTTTGCTGCATTTGAATGGTAAACTGTGAGGGGAGTACTAGAAGCAATAAATAGTTAATGGAAAGAGCAGTGAGAGTTTCACTACATCTTTTAATGTTTGTTAGCACAGATAGTAATACAGAAACTGTGCAACTTCCTCCTGATCACAGAAGTTGCATTTTAGTGCAACGCTGAAACACTGTAAAACACTATATGTGCTCATTTGGGAATAGTTAGAATAAAGAATATATGCAATAAAGATAATACAGTCTATATAGTTAAGCAAGTATATTACAGTTAAGCTATTAAAGGTTTCTATATTATTAAATAGTTAGACTATATAACTGGCCCATTTCACTGACTAAGGAAATATAAACTTGTGGAAAGTTTATTTCGCCCCATTTACCAAACATGCTCAGAAAAGCTGCCCGCCTTTCAAAAGCTCTACTGTCAGCTAACAGTGTGTCTCTGTTTCCTTACATCAGATGGAGTGGAATCCTTCTCTCAGTTCCTCAGGACAGAGTTCAGTGAGGAAAACATTGAGTTCTGGTTGGCCTGCGAAGAATACAAAACCATTGATTCCGAAACAAAGCTGTTGTCCAAAGCCAAATATATTTATACAGTTTTTATTGAGTCGGAGGCCCCCAAAGAGGTAAGGCATGGCATGTTTGTTTATTTTAAACTGCATGGATGGTTTTGCTGTAAAGTGGAGCTGCAAATGCTCAAATAACCCCCGTGGTTTAGCATTTTTCTCTGTTTGTTTGTCACTGAGGGGCTGCTGGAGGTTTGAAATATTTATGTCATTGTAATGAAAATAACAGTGGGCGAGTTCTGAAGCGCTGCAGAGGCATGAGCCTGCAGCAAGTTGACCTTTGCGAGCGATCATTAGGGGCAGCAACTCGCTGAAGTCATGTGTCGTGGTGCATGCACCGCTGCAAAGCAGGTCGGGTTATTTCTGTACGAGACAGTTGTGGTTGGAAAGGTTTCCACTCACTTTGCAAAGATGATGCGACCACCATCTGATATGCTTTCAGGGCCTGCAGCGGATTTGACCGTTAAAGAGTTCGGTGTCTGGTTTGAGGTTTTGATATTCCTCTGCACAAGTGGAGAGAGCATCTCCCACACACTTTCAGTCTAAGATGAGTGCATATGTAAATATGAAAGTGTTTTTTTTCTTTTGAGTAAGCTGCAGTAGCGTTCTACCAGCTCCAGCGATTTTCAGAGAGATACGAATGTAAATGAATGTAACCTTCAATACAGACGGCGGAGGAGAGTCCAGTTTACCACTACTTAGTCTCTCGAAAGGAAAAATTATCCTGTTAAGAAACGTCACAGCCTATTTCTTGCATTAATATGTTTGGCATAATCTGTATTTTTTTTTTTTTTTAAACAACTCATTCACAAAAATAGCAGCCAGAAAATTGAGATCTAAATCTGTGATGATGTTCAGGAAGCTGGTGTGTGTCACTGATATTTGAACTCATCTGAAGGTCACACGGTGCCAACGAAAACAGAAAATCTCTCCTTATTGATGACACTGAGACCTTCTAGTCTCATTCCCCAAAAGAGCAGCCTCATAAATACCACAGATTTTAGCTTTGATTCACATGACCCACCTTTAGGAAAAGACTAGAATATCAAGTTGATTATTATGGAGGGATCCTCTGAGGCAGGTTGGGGAGCATTAATATCTCTAGAGATCAAGCGAAAGCATCTTGATGCTCTGAAATGGACATATATTTGGTTTTATGAGAATAATTCTTCAAAAGAGGAGTATTTCTCCACAGTGTGATAAAAATCCATAAAAAAAACTGTGAAAAGGCCAGAAAAAATATGTTAGAAAACATATTTTGGGGCAGTGGTGGTCTAGTGGTTTGTGAAGCGAACTTGTAACCGGTGGGTCTCCGGTTCGAGCCCCCGGACTTCCAAGAGGTTGAGGTGGGAAAGTGAGCATGACCGCTTGTCCCAGTCACCACCACTATGGGCCCTTGAGCAAGGTCCTTAACCCCTGACTGCTCCCCGGGCGCTGCACTGCAGCAGCCCACAGCTCCTAGTATGTATAGTTAAGGTTAACTTTGAATAGGATGGGTCAAATGCAGAGAAGGAATTTCAAGGGAATCAATAAAGGTTAGATTATTATCATCATATACGGTACTTACTGTATAAGTAACTCCTGACTGCGCCCTGGGCACTGCACCATACAACTAGTATGTATAGTTAAGGTTAACTTTGAATAGGATGGGTCAAATGCAGAGAAAGAATTGGGGATCAATAAAGGTTAGATTTTTTTTTCTTTCCTGGCATACTTGCTGCCAGATTTTCACTGTAACGTTCAAGAACCATACGGAATTTTGATGTAGCCATTATGTAAAGTAACTGTTAACATGTAAATTAACACATTTTATTAGTTATTATCCGTCATTTAACAAAATAGGGAACATCTACAAGAAAACTGTTGAAAAAAGATCTTTCAATCCTTAAGATACTTTTTTTATTTTTTTTTTTAACAATATTTTTGCTGATTTAAATACATTTAAACAGTGTAATTTTGCGATTACACATTGTAAAAGAACAAATCACTACTCGTAAAAACACATTTTTTGAAGTGGACATTATTTACAATTTACAGGTAGCAGGTCTAAAACT
>OMNN01024118.1:0-19565 GCA_900302755.1 Chromis chromis
GGTGTGTTTGCTGACCGCCGATTAAAGCTAGTTGCACCGAAATCAGGAAGTGTACTGCTCATGAGGATATGACTTGGGGCGATATATCGATAAACCCTGCCAGATCCCCCTGCCAGCTGCCATTTCCCCAGCGTCACTACTTAATGACTCCACACGGTGGCGTTTATCACATGAATGAGGGAGACTTGAGCGGAAATGAATTGGCCCAAGAAGAGTTTGTACAGGTATAATGGAGGACAGCAACGCTACCGTAAGAGACGCCACATCCACGTTTAAGTCCAAAGTGTGGACCCATCTGGGTTTTGAGGGAACATGGAGGGAACAAGCAAGCTGGACAAAGACTATGCTCTATGCAAGAACTGCCTCGCTAAAGTAAAGTACACAGGTAACACCACCAACATGCAAACCCACCTGCAACGCCACCATCCTGAACTCCTCTGATGCAGCTAACGTTTAAGGTCAGCCTGCAGCCGTTTAAACAGCATTACAACATCCATCGCTGGGTTAGTAATAAATAAATACTGAACTTAATCTTTTTACAGTCGTTTTGTATTTTTCAGTTATAGATATCGTGATGTATCATTATGTGATTGTCTTGTAATATATCGATTATCGCTGTATCATGTGATATATCGTATCGTGAGCCATGTATCGCTTATTGTATCATATCGTAAGGTACCCTGTGATTCCCACCCCTAGTCTTCTCTGTAATTTTGCAAAGTCATCCCGAGGGCCAGATTGGACCCTCTGGCGGGCCGCTTTTGGCTTGTGGGCCGTATGTTTGACACCCTTGATCTAATGTGTAACATCTTGATCTTAAAAGTAACTAAAGCTGCCAGAGAAATGTACAAAGTAGGATGTGTAAAGAAGTTCATTTCGCCTTTCATTGGACTACTTAGCTTCCTTTCATTCATCTATACCAGGCGGTTAGGAGCTTTTTAAAGTTTTTAAATACATTTTGACAGTTTTGGGATCTCTTTCGTCTTCCTCAGAACGTCATCCAGATGTCGAGGATGATGACGTGCCTATCAGCTGATGTTACTGTCTCCTGCTGTCCGATAGCCCCCCCTCCAAGACGGTACTCCAGGTGTGGGACAGATTGGCTTCTGCCCAGCTTATGACGTGGTTCTCCCTCCGGCAGTGATCGGCTATGGCTGATTTTAAGTCTTCTTGTTTGGCTTTTGCTTTTTTGTAGTGCCATCTTGGAGGAGGGGGGGTGATCGGACAGCAGGAGGCGTGACGGGTCGACCACGCCTCAGTAACATCAGCTGATAGGCACGTCATCATCCCTGACATCTGGATGACGTTCTGAGGAAGACAGAAGAGATCCGTCGAAACTGTCAAAAGGTATTAAAAAACTCCTAACCGCCTGGTATAGATGAATGAAAGGAAGCTACAAAGTAGGATATTTACCTGTGAAGTTATATAGTATAAAATAGCATAAAATGGAAATACGGAAAGTACAAGTACCTCAAAATTGTACACAAGTAAAGCACTTGAGTGAACGTACTAACTAGTTTAAGATGTAAAGGTTTCTTTTAGTGGAAAGTCCACAGAAAATAAAAAGAATCAGCTGCAAATAGCATTTTTTATCACTAACATTAAGCACAAGCACACATGAGCGCACACGGTCCTAATCTGTCCTGATATCGCACCGCGTCTCGAGTGATGTGCAATTTCCATTAATGGTTTAATGCTGTTATTTTTGCTCACATAAACATGTAATGGCTCATGCAGAGAGGTTAATGACAGCATCAGTTAAAAAGGCAAAAACCAAGTCAAGGAGATGCATCCAAACAGAGAATAGAGGAAGAGACGGAGAGGGAGGTCGGACAGAGACGACGTGGACCGACGCACACAGGACACTTTCAAAAACACAACGAAACAAACAACACAAAGACGTGACATTCCTTTCATGCTGTAGGTGACGGAGTACGGTAAAAGTGGAGGACAGGCTGAGATGTGCCCTTGTTACATCTGTGGGCCTGTGAAGTGGTAATGCGCCTCTGGGATCGCACTCATCACATGTAAACTAATGAAGCATTTTCACCGCGTGCAAAGGCTGCGAGTAGACGGGATGCTGCTATTTCTAGGATGAACCTGCGAGGGAGCCCTGGGGCAGAAGGTTCTCGTTTGTCCCCCACTGACCCCCGTCGTTCCTCCAGACACCCAAAAGCCAAGCAGCCCTCTGCAGCCGAAATGATCGGTACAGTCACAGAGGATTACCTCACAACAGTTCTAATGATTACTGGAGTCGTATAAGACATTTAGAAGAAAGAAAAGCTGAAGATTTGCTCATTTTTACAGTTTTGTATCATTAAAATCTTTGGATTTCGACTCCTGCTCAGATATTTAAATACGTAACGAGGCATTTTCATACAGGTGTTAATCATAAAACGCCTCACAGAACTTATATAATAATAATAACTTTATTTGTATAGCACTTTTCAATATAAATAAAGTGTTTTACAGCATAAAATATCAGCACACAGTCATCAACACAAAATATATACGAATTAAACATTACATCATAAAAGCCTTCCAATAAAAGTGCGTCTTGAGGAGCGAGGTAAAACGAGGAACAGACTCTGAAAGCCTAATTTCCTCTGGCAGATCGTTCCAGGGTCTAGGGGCCCTGATTGCAAAGGCCCTGTCGCCTTTTGTTTTAAGCCTAGACCTTGGAACAGCTAGCAGGGCCTTACCAGCGGATCTCAGACTGCAAGCTGGTTTGTGTGAGGATAAAAGGTCTGAAATATAGGCTGGGGCAAGTCTGGCCTTAAAGACAGATTTAAAATCAATCCTAAAACGAACAGGCAGCCAGTGCAGGGATGCTAAAACTGGGGTGATGTGGTCACATTTTTTAGACCTAGTTAAAAGTCGAGCTGCAGCATTTTGTACTAACTGTAGATGGTGAAGTGATTTCTGGCTGAGACAGGTATATAAACTATTACAATAGTCGAGGCGTGAAGAAATAAAAGCATGGATGAGTTTCTCCAAATCTGTGGCTAAGATAAAAGACCTGACTATGGCTATGTTTCTCAAATGATAAAAACATGTCTGGACCACTTCACTATATGATAGTTTGAGGAGAGTAAGAAAATAAAGAAATCTCTGCAGGGAAATTGTTCAGCAACATCAGCTCCGTATTGTGGAAGATGTAAAGTAATAGCAATGGTGCATCCTGGACTATCTTATCCAGGTGTATAGATTTTTTTCTGTTACCCAACATTTGTCGATTCATTTTGCCCAGCTGTGAATGCTGATACATGCACATACATTTTCTATTTCCCATCTAATTGCGGAGAACGCTATGCCATAGTGGAACCAACAGGTTATTATGCCTTCAGGCAGGTGCAGACATAAATGTTTTCTGAATGTACATGTATTTACCGGACAGGAAAGAGAAAACTGCTTCAATTTACAAGTTGAACGCGTCGTATTTATACATATTTTTTATGAAACATCCAAACTAAACAGTCAAATAACACCTGTTATGCGAAGAGTTTATAGTCTGCGTCCATTTTGGGTGGATTTTAAAGCCTTTATCGGTTGATTGGCCAAGGTTTGTCTGTTGAAGAGTCCATATTATGCTCATCTAGTACAATAAGTTGCCAGACCCCATAGGACACCCTAATAGGTCCTCTTGTCCATGCCCAATGGTTCAGAGCATTTTGGACCACATAAGGGGGACCAACACAATATTAGGCAGGTGGTCATAATGTTATGCCTGATCGGTGTAGATAGAAAGCTGTATTTTGGGAAGAATAAACTGTTAAAACTTTGGGTACTTGTACTGAAAGCAGTATTTTTGGTCGAAAAACAAAACTCATGCACTTAAAGTATCATCAGGTTATTTGACTAGGCCTGTTTACATTTTTACAACCTCCACAAACTCTGCGTTTTTTCACACTACTCTGCTAATAAAGTTTTCTATTTTTACAGTTTTTTATTGGAATAGATGGTGTAATTTGGGCGATATTTAAAAAGAAAACAAGCCTGTCAAAGTCTGAGTTTCAACTAAATCCTCACCTAAACTTAAATTATACACACTTTAACTAGTAAAAGCATGTGTGCAGTTTTCCGTGGCAATAATATGACATCTTTGAATTGCTACAAAATCAGAACAAGCATTTTCCTGGTTGATCAGAACTGCTTGCTCGTTGCTCCTGAAATCTTCACCTTTGACCTTTAGTCACAAACTACCAATGAATTGAACAGACTAATATTTAAATATAGCTTTTAAGTGAGAAAATGAATAGAACACAACATTCTCCTGGGATTGTAAACAGCAACTATGAGTCTCCTAATTACAGCCATAAATACTTGTCTCAGCACAGTATTGTCTACTTGCATAATTCTCAGAGCTGCATTATATTACATTACAGTATGGGAAGATGTGTTGCTTACCACACAATATACTGTAAATGCTTTTAATAATATTAATAATTTTATTTATAGAGCATTTTTAGTCAAAATGCTATACAAAGCTTAAAAACAGAACAAACAGACACAACACATCATTAAAAACATCAGCCACAAACAACAGTGAAAAGGTGGGTCTTCAGCTTTGCTTTGAATACATCAAGGGAACAAGAAAGTCTAAAAGCATCTGCAGCCAACAGTAAATCATTCACCACCTTAGTCAGTGCTGTTTCTGTGGAGTGATTCACTCGAAATACAGACTGTAGTGGCTCAAAGAGATCACGGGACGATAGGTACTCCAAGAGCTGTTTTGACACCACCTTCTCAAAAACCTTGGACAGAAAGGACAGATTTGAGACAGGTCTGTAATTTGTGAGAGACTCTGCATCAAGGCCAGGTTTCTTCAATAGGGGTTTAACCACAGCAGTTTTAAAACAGGATGGAAAAACTCCAGAAAAAAGTGATAAATTCAAGATAGTGACCACATAGTGCCCTAATGTAGACCATAGATCTTTAACAACCCAGGATGGTACAGGATCCAATGATCAGGTTGTACATTTTGCTGCCATAACAACCTTGGTCAGATTATCAAAAGAAATGGGCTCAAATTCAGTCAGGCCTTGTACTGTGTAATCAGGCATGGCAGAAACACACTCCTCAGCACCAGTGGAGGAGTTATTGCAAAAAAAAAATCCTGCATTAAAATTTGTAGTCAAAGAAATAACACATAAGAAAAATGTACATAACTATGAAGAGTATTAATGTAGAGTGGCTTGTTTTACAATTATTAGTACACCATGAGATCATTATTGTTGACTGTAATGCTGTATTTAGTCATGATTAAGCTAACGTAACTGCTTTATTGTGAAATTTAATTTTAACTGCCTTTTACCTTTGTATAGTTCATGTAGAAGAGCGAAAGTGTAAAGTAGCATAAAAAGAAAAATACCCAAGTAAAGTGTTTTAATATGGGACTTAAGTAAATGTTGTCTTACACTTGAGTTTTGTATTTCTATCATTTTGTTCTGCATTATGACCCATATTACTCCATATTTCATATCCCATGTTCCATATCTTTATTCTGTTTATAAATTTTAGTGTTTAGTTCATTGTACATGCTTTTACTTTTTGCTCCTTTGTTTATATTTGTTACTTTTGCCATAAATTTGCTTTATAAAGTGTTTCTATCCTGAGAAATCTTATATATTTTTCTCAGTTTTAATGTATATGCAATGTGCCATATCTGTGGATGTAAACATTTCACAGCTTGCTGAAATGTTAATGTGATAAATACATCTCTGAATCCTACATATTTATTTATTTATTTTTTTTACAGATACTGGAGAACCAGGACTGCAACACATGTGGCAGATGAACATGTTGGAGTAGAATCAAAAGTAAGCAGCATGTTTTTTTTTCCTGTCATATCTGTTTAGATGCCAGTTACTCGCCTTAATGAAAGGTAACTAACAGTGCAGATGTTGTAATGAGGGTTACGTTAAGTTTGTTTGGTCCTTGGTTGTTTTTGCTGTTCACCTTGTAACTCCAACAAAAACTTTTCTCAGATGTGGTGTATTTGAAATGGCTCTTTTTCTATGATGGCTTTGCTGAGCCGTGCTCTTTCCATAGGTGTCACACGGTGACAGCATTTCAATCTTCTCCGAGCAAGGTAATAGGAAAACACAAAAACCACAGGCCCTGCAGTGTACACACGACATTTTCACTTAGACAGTGACACAAGAAAAACACGGCTCATACTTGACATGAAAGCCTTTCACAGCCAGTCCAAATGACCCTTCAGCCGTCTTTCCATTTCTGAATATTTATGATAATTTTACATTAGACTTGTTCTTGGCAGGTTAATGCTCACAGATGTCTACACTGCTCAGATGGCTTGAGGGGGCAGGTACCATCTGAGCAGTGTCAGGGAGAGAAAGTCATTTTAACAGCACCTTACACTTAGCCTAACACATAATTTCATAGTACCAATGAATGTGTTAATGAGACAAAATGTTTTTCGATAGAACAAATTTTGGCAGGCATCTGTGAATTATTCACTGGACCTGATAACTTACCATGTTCAGCTATTCAACTGGCAAGAAGTGTTCACAAAAGCAGCATGCAGCATGACATCCCCGCTGTGTAATGCATGTTAACTATAGTGGATTATTATTATTGTCCTAAAGTTGGCGTCTGGCAGATTTGTATCAGTAAAAATATTCTGTACACACTGCGGAATAATCTGTCAGCTACGAGCAGAGATGACATAAGAAGTGGGAGTGAGCTTGTTTGTCAAAGTGGAGAGAGTACAATGCCTTTTCCTTTTTTTCCCCTCCTTTTTTCACAACTGAAGTGATGAAAGTGATGAATTACGCTTTGTCACTGTGGATTTATTTCCTGTGTTTGAGTGCCATCCTTGACTGACCGTGACAGTGTGAAGGCAGCCTTCATGTCACGCAGAAATTACAGTTCCAATAGAGAGAAAAAAGAGGATGCTGTGGTGTTTTGTGCTGGGTGACGAAAAGTATGACATGACAAAATGATTGAGCCAATCTTCTGCCTCAATTGGGCACAAAGGGATTGTAGGAAAAACACAATTGTGAACCAGTGTGTGTGTGTGTGTGTGTGGGTGTGTACATGAGTGTCTGTGTACAGTTATGCCAGTGTAACAATACATTAGAACATCCAGTACACAGCTAGAATACAGTGGGGGGAATAGAGGTAGGATATTTGCTTTGTGAAGGATCTTTGTCTCAGTTTTCAGCACACAATGGAATTTAATTATTAGTTGATAGCGGAGTCACCTCGATTCATCCTCGAGGTTTTGTAGGAATGAAGCAAGGTGGTGTGTTTAATTAAGAGATTAAGAACCTCAATGGATTTTTTGTCGTCTCCAAAATTAAACAATTCAGTTCAATTTTATTGGACGTTTATCACAAAAATGCCATAATACAATTATAATGCACAATGTATCATGCTGACAGTTGATTTTTAAATAGAAAAATCTGTATTTATTTGTCTATAATACATTTAAAATGCTAACCAGCTTTACCAAGCTTTGTGAGGCAAGGTTATGGCCATTATAAGTAATAAACACAAAGCTCTAATTTATTCAATATTGCAGTAATAATAATAAAGAGGCTGTGTATGTTGTACCAATCAGTTATCCATAGCCTACAGCCCCTTGATGTTAGATGATGTCTTGTATAACAGATGGTTTATGGTTCATTGACTTTATAATTTCCTTTTAGCTCACAGAAATCACAAAGGTTATGAGAGACATTATGGGAAATTAAACACAACCCTCCAATGAAAATTACCTTGTTGTCAATATGGTGGTTTTTATTTGCTAGAAGAAACGAAATAAGCATTCACTGTTATGGCTGAGCATTTCCATTTTAAAGCTGCATGGTGCTGATGACAGTATTAGAAACACGGAATCAGAATTTCATATTTAACAAACCTAGGGAACCTAACTGTCTGCTTGAGGTTAGTGCTTTGTGTATCAACAGGCGGCTTTCCACTGCAGGCTTTCTGTTTCCATTGCGGTTTAGGGTACGACAGCTTTGACTGCAATGTTAACTCTAAATGCTCCAAAACAATGAATAATAGTATTTACAGGATGTAACCCCTGTTCTATAAGCACATTGGAAATAGAGCAATGGAGGTTGGCTGTATTAGCATGTATGGCAAATTTTGTTATTGGCAATGTTAGAGAGGAGAAGACTGCTACTCACTGATGACATCAAGACAACAGACAAAATGTTGCTTGTTTTTTCTCCTAGTTTAACCAATCAACATTTGTCTTCTATCGAGTTTAGCCAATCAGCGTAGAGGCAGTAATTTTCAGGGCTGCTCTGGAGTACCTTTTTCTCCCCCGAAAATGGTCTTGAAAGAGGTTGTACAGAGGCACTCATTGTCAAGGTTCTTAAAGGATTCAGGCCTTACTCAACTGGTCAACAATATTTTGAGGCCATGCTAATCCCTACTCCAATAAAATAAATCTGACATGTGTTGGTCTGCAAGGCTTATTCGCAATTCTTTTCAGTCTGTGTACGTTACTACTACAACATTATTACAAATTTCTATACAATTTCTATATATACAGACGATACCCAGCTATACATCTCTAATCTCAAATGTTTAGATTTCTGTTGCTGATCATTGATTTCATGCATATCTGACAAATCTGAATGAAAGACCAAGAAACAGATCAAACCCTTGGTCTTATTTTGGGATACATTTTTATTGTCACATGAGAAAACGCGACTAAGCCGTCCTGTCATTTGCAGAATATTGCTAGAGTCAGACAGTTTTTCTCCCAAGCAGAAGCAGAAAAAACAGGCTGCAAGTTCATGCAGCAAGCGGCTTAGTAATTGTCCTCACAATCGGTTTCTGGTTCAAACATGTATGGCTGAATTACTCCACTATTCCAAGCTGCTACTGTATAGTAGTTTTGCAGTGTCTGAGCAGAGTTATAGGTGAGCTGGTGTGCTTGGGCTGCACCAAGTTGAAGAAAAGTTGATGGAAAAAGAGTCAGGATCTTTATAGAGCATCATGTTCTGAAGGAAGCAACAATGTAGAGTTACATTCAAGCCATTTTTTAGGCAGGAAGGGATTATTTTCCTGGGAAAAAACATCTTAATATGTGATTTTACTAGACAGAGATGAGTTTTCAGGGCCTAAATCAACGACCAAAGATGGACTTCAACAAGAGTCCCAAAGCTCATAATAGGGCACGATGAATTAATTTGTATAAACAAAGCAATTACTGTACAGGTAAATATATGGTTCCCCAAACACTCATAACACAACACAGAGGCTCATAATATATTATAGTCTGTTGTGCATCCTCTGCTACAATTAGGATGTCTAGTCTTATTGCAATGTTCTCCTGCCAGATGCATAAAAACAATATTAAACCGTGAGCACGAAGCACTGCTAAGTCATGTGCTTTGCAGGTCTGTGTCTTGCTATGTAAAACTCTTTCACATTCACATATTTCTGTGGAGGGGGGCAATTTCTGTAATTCTGTAGGATCTAAAAGGCTTAAAATCAGTCTTGGTAATTAGCATGCAGTACCAGTCAGCATAATTTCTTCTTTAGCTGCATTTCACACTTGGAAATTAGTTCTCATTCTATCCATCATTTCACACTAAGAAGTGAGATTTGTTTTCTTAAACATACATCCCTCATGATATGTTTCTCGGCTTCACGTTGGCCACGCTTGTTGACACCCTTAAACTATTTTTTGTGTGGTTCAGGATCTATTATTGGCTCTGGCTGTAAGTGTTTTCTGTTCCATAACAAGATGAATCCCCCAACATGGCATTAGGTTACCAGGCAACAGTGTACACTCCACTGCTTGGTTATAATTTTCTTTGTATAGTTATGATGTTTAATAGTAAGTGACTACATGGAAGCCTGCCAAAATTAACCACTGTTAGCAGAACCCTGAGAGCCTGATGTATGTCGGGAGGCGTAGAGGCTACCAGGCTATATTTGGCTGCTATGTTCCCTTCAAAGAGACGAGTTCTAGGTCTGGAGTTGACATTTCTCTTAGACTGGAAAAAATGGGTTTGGGTCAGTGAGTTTTTGTGGGAGGAGGGGTGTTGTTGATGCCCAGAGGAAGGAGCTGGTCTCTGTTCTGCAGTGGCTCATTGTTGAAATACAGCACAGTCTTCATTACATAAAAGGTAGTCGGGACATTTTGCCAACAGATTACTATAACTGTAATCCTCATGATATTTTAGAGATAAGATTGCATCCATCAGAATAATTATTATAAAGAAAAGGTTGGACATTGACTTAATATTTCAATGTATTTCATGCCTGTGAGTTTGAATCTTCTACCTGTACTCAAATGTGCTTTTAACTGTTTTGCAGGGGAAGTTTCAACAATAATTAATCACTTGTCAATCACAGGCACTTTTCCTGCTGCTTTTAAAATTGATTTATTTAACTGTCTGAACCCCAAAGCCTTCCACTGGTGTTGAAAAGCCTGTTATCTTTTTTAAAAACACAGCCAAAATGACACCATTTATCAGTGCCAGAAAAACACAATAACAAACAAGAGTCATCAAATTTATTCAACTTCCCAACAGTCCTTGAACTAATCATGTTTGATTGTGTAGAAAATGTCAGAAAAATTAACCAAACACAAGCTTGAAACGATCATATTTCACTAAAACCGCTTTATTCTAAAGGTCTCATTTAAGAATTTGCCAAGAGGAAATAATGTACACCAACGTGAATGTGTAAAAAACAATTCTGCACTTCTTTGTTCAACCATGAAGCCATTAGTGACTCAGTTGCGCCCATCAGTCACGTGACAAACATTGCAGGACTTTTCGCAGAGCAGATAGGACACAAATATGGAAACAAATGTATGTAGTATGTAAGGATGTATAGCTACCATTTTCCAATATTGAAAAAAATCAGCTTTCCCTTTTTGTAAGTTACAATATAACTGTTTCATACTGCACAGAAGGGTTCTTCCTACATTTAGCCATTGCTGTGCTGTTTCCATAGAGGTGCAGGACTTTATATTGCAGTTGTAGTAGGAACACTTGTGTTTTGGTGAATTCGGTATTCCCAGATAGCTGTTGAATGCACCACCATAGAACTGGGTCGACTCTTCCCGTGGCCCAGCCCCTAATTGAGGGTATTTAAAGCACCTGTGGCATCATGGCTGCCTTTTGTCTCTGCTTGCTGGTTGACATCCTTTCTTTGACTCTGAGCCTCCTGCCTACTTCACCGTACTCTTGTCTGTTTGGCTGAGGTTTGCAATAAAAAGGTGCATTTTCATAGATTTGATTTATTCTTTTGCATTATTTTCCTTCCAGCCATCCAGAATTCAATCAATTATTCAATAAATTAACCCTTTTCTGCTTTTGAACCACGTCTGTCTTGTTTCAGTTAACGAACTTGTGTGACCTGTGTATGACGGAAGGTGGTAGTCCAGGTTTTATATCATAATTCCCTGGGTGAGACTCCCCAGGTGGCGTTGTCAGGTTGTTAGATTCTGGTCCTTCTGGTGAAAAGTGAGTCCACAGTGAGTAAAAAGGTGATGGGAGCCAAAACAACCCGAAAATGCTTGGGAGTCAGAGGGTTAAACTCTAGCCTTAAAAAAAGACAAACGTATCTGTAGTCAAACCTGCTTTTTCTGAGTAAGAGTTTAGAAAAGGTTTTTAAACAGCTGAATGATTTCCAATGTAACAAGACTGTTTGGAAAAAAAAATCCAATCTGGTTTCAGGGCCAGCACAGAACAGAAACGCTATAGTCAAAGTTGAAAATGACCTCAGAATGAACATTGATGAGAAAAAGCTCTCTGTGCTTGCTCTGTTAGACCTCAGTGCTGCATTCACTACTATAGGTCATAATATTCTGCTACAGACTTGAACTGTCGCCTGTTCTCTCTGGCATTGTTCTTAAATGGCCCCGGCCTTACTCAACTGGTTGACAACATTTTGAGGCCATGCTGACCCCTCTTCCAACAAAATAGATCTGACATTTGCTGGCCTGCAAGGCTTATTCCTAATTCTTTTCAGCCTGTATATGCTGCCACTCTGCAGCATTATTAGAAATTACAACATCAATTCCCATATATGCAGATGATACCCAGCTATATATCTGTGTAAAGCTCAAATTAATACATTTGTATCGCTGACTTGATTGCATGTATAACTTGCAAAAGTCTGGATAAAAATCTTACAGCTAAATCAGGACTAAGCTGAAATCCTAAACCTGTCTGACCACCTAAGATTATTGGTACTGAAGACCAAGGAACAGGTCAAACCCTTGGTGTTATCATTGACTCGGACCTAAGTTTTGAGTTTCACACCAGAAAATATGACTAAGGTGAACTTTTGACATTTGCAGAATATTGAGTCAGACCTGGGTTTTTTTTCTCCCAAGCAGATGCAGAAAAGTTAATATGCTTTTATCTCCAGCAGCCAGGAGTGCTGTAACCCTCATCTGTCTGGTGTCTCTAATATAGAAAGCTATTAGTCACCTGTCACAGCTCGTATAGAATGCAGCAGCACATTATCCTAATCTTAAATGATTTAAATTGGGTACCTTAATTTTAAAATATTTTTTAGGGTTTGTAAAACACTGAACAGCCTTGTCCCATCTAATCATCTGAGATGGTTAAGACTGTGGTAGAAAGATATGCAAAACACTATTCTGCGATTATTTTTGACAGATATTGCAATTGCAATATGAGTAATGATTTTAGTGGGAATGGCCATTTTTACAGAGAGACAGCCTTGGTAAATTACACCCCAAAACTCTTGGACAGTCTGCCTGAGGCTCTTACAGAGGCTCTAAATCTGTTATTGAATTCCAAGAAATCATAATTTTTCGATTGCTTTTTTCTCAAGTGTTGTTTCATTTTCCTTGTTTTTATTGTTTCATCATAAATACTGTGATTATTTGCTTGTGTTGAGCTTTGTGTTAGATTTTATGCACGGATTGCTGTTATTATTACTATTATTATAAGGTGTACCCATAAGAAGAGGACATATTGTCACTGCATGGTTAAAACTTTGTGCAATGTGGTGAGTTTATATTTTCTATTTCTTACATTTTCAGAGGTAAAACTTCAAACAGGACTTTTTTTTCTGTTGTTTTTGAAAAGGTGACATGTTGGAGACGCCAGCTGAAGACAAATTATGACATGACAGGAGGGAACAACAGCAGCTTGGTGTCATTCTATAGGGAGCGTGAAAATTGTGAGGAGTTGTGAGTCTTGTTGTTTTGGCAGGAGCAGAATAAATTCACTTAAGATGCTAGAAATCAGCTAAATAAGATCAGTTCATTTGGTTAGGAATCATGCTGAGCAGCTGTGGAGTTACTTAATGACATCGTTTTCTCCACTTGAGGCTTCTAAACTAACCGATCAACTGTGTTATTTAGCAAACCTCACAACAGCCTTTTTCTACTTGCCTACATATAACTTTCCACCTTATATTGCCCCCAAAGCTCTGTTTTTGATTAGTCTCTCCTGTGTGCTGTGCTGTACGTGTTTGGAGGTTTTTATAAGGATCATGTGGAGTGCAGTCCTGTGCTTTATCTCAGTGTGTTGTCATGAAAATGAAATGGAGAGTCTTGTTCACACCTTTATTTATTTTGCTGCTCTTGGCTGCTGCTCCGGTGAAGGCGGAGAGTGTGGCTGTAAAGCAGACATTGTGCAGACCAACCGAATGTAGCCCAGGTGCCACAAATCAATTCGAACTTAAATCAGTTTTTCCTCACTCACAGTCACAGTGTTTGTTATTTCTATTTTATATATTTTTTTGGCTGTTGCAAGCCTGTTCAATGCAGACACAGAAATGTCAGAAATTCTGAATTCTAATCGCAGTCAAACAAAAACATCCAGCTCTCCTGCACCGCAAACAAGTCTCACAGCGCAGACTTGGGTTGGTGAATAATGTTCTGGACAGCAGTGTATGTGTGAGGAATATTTTTCTCTCTTTATAGATAGTAAGAGGAGAGCTGTGGCCCAGAGGGAAAGTCTGGCTCCTGTTGCAGCCGAGACGAGGAGCTCGGTGGGTTTAGCCCGGTGTTCTCGGTGTTGTACATCCAGCCTCACTGTAGACCCCTGGGCTCTCTGGGGGGATCCTCCTTCCATTTGTTTTCACTTCCTGTCCAAATGGAGTTGGAGAGATGAATCATTCATGTCTTTGAGAGGCCTCTTGTGTGGATGAAAAATGGGAATGTTTAAGGCTCCTTCCTCGAGTATTTAAGGTAGATTAATATGCTTTGCTTTCTGTCAGTGCTTTACTCTTTAGTTTCAGCTTATTTTTTACCTGATTTGGCATTTTTCTGATTAATGGTTTCGGTAGATTATTGACTGATTATTGATTAATTAAATTCACTACTTCAGGTCTGATGCAGCCTCCTCTCTCTGTCTGTAGTCATTCTGTGGTCTGCAAAAAGTGAATAAAAAACACAAGGTGTGGCCACAATCCAGGAAATTAGCTTCTCTCACAGTGGCTAAGGCTATGCTAACGGCTAGCGGCTAAGTTAGAAGGCAGCCACAGATTAAACTAAAACAGAGTCTGGAAAGCAATAATTAATAATGCATAAAGGCATGGACCTTAGTTTGCAATAAAAGTGATATAACAGTGAAATATGAAGAAAATAAGAGTCTAAGAGTCCTAATTTAATCACTCCTATTTCTATTTTACATATTCAGTTACATATTAATAAAGAAGCCTAGTTATGAATGATATTAAATGCATTGTATATCTGTTCCAAATATCGGTTATCGGCCTTTCTTGATTACCAACCATCGGCATTGGCCATGAAAAACCCATTGGACGACCCCTACTGATGTGTGTGTTGTCTTATTTGTACCCATCTGCTTTTGCCCTCACCCCAACTCCATCCAGGTCTGTCAAATGTGTAAGGTGAAATCAGTGAAAGTGATAAATGAGATGTGCTCGGTATGCCCAGCCTGACAGACAGACTGTCACTTAGCTGTCACAGGATGAGGCCGTTTACCTTGATGGCAGAAACAGACTTCACAAGCCCATTAGTTGTCACTCCTCGCCGTCCTTTCAGGGAAAGGGGAGTCCAAGACCGGGCCGCCATGCGTCATGCTAAACATCTCTTTGTTGTTAGCCTTTCATCTGAGGGTACTTGCCTCTTCTCCCAAACCCATCCTGTGAGTTATGGGACGGCGGGAGGTCACGGCCGCAACCCCTCCCCACTTGGCGTGAAATGTGCAGAACAAACGGATCCAGGAATTACACAGAAATTGGACACACTGGCTGTATTTCTAAGAGCAGAGCCCGCGTAAAGGTCTCGGTGGGCAGATAGGTGTGAAAGGGTTAGAGCCCATCTGTTTCCAAAACAGAAAATTTTTACCCCCTTTGAGTTGACAACCTTAGGGCATACTCTAAACTCTGCCTTTTGGTTTTGAGTAGCATTATTTCAGCCAAATCTCTATAAAAAGGAGGCTTGAAAGAAATATTGTAGTCTCTTTACAGCAGAAAGTTTTACTCACATCCTTTAGATGTACTAAAAAGCACAAAATAACATCAATGAAAGGGATATTGTGTTAGGAAGCCGACCAGAAGAAGAATGAAGATGCTCGGGATGCCTGTGTTTTTTTGTGTTTTTTTTCCCGTCTCTCACTTATGAGGTCTGTTTTGCTCTTTTAACGGTAGGAATCTCCACACTTTGTAGTTTTACAAAGGAAAACATCCATGCTCCCGACTCCATTACATCTTTTGATTATTCACACGCAGCTTCAAGGAGGTCACATAGTTGTAACAGTTTTTGTTTTTTTGTGTTTTATAAAAAGAGGCAGCCAAAGCTTGTTAGGCCCTGTTGTTGTTGAAGCGGCTGGGTTGAAAAGTCAGTTTGGTTACTGGATCTGAGATGAAAGGCAGAGGTCAGGAACGCTGCAGTCACTCCCAGCGTGATGGCATTGCTGTGTGGAATTGCATGAGTGTGTGTTTGTCCGTGCATGAAAATTTGTTTGCAGAGTGAGTGTTCCCGATTTGTATTTCTGAAGCGTCTGGACCTCTGCGCTGTCAGTGGGTTGGCAACACTTTCTCCTCTTGAGCCCAGTCGCTTTGAGTACGTTATGTGTCAGAGTATTTGTCTTTCAGGCCCTTGGAGTTTGCTCTGGAAAGTTCACAGCAATAGCATCTCTAGCTGTTTTGCATTTCTTGTCCCTGTTCTTAATCAACCTGCAGGGTGCAGTGTTGCTGAAGGATCCACCAGGGGTTTTTACCCCGCTTGGCCGACGTCCCACAATTACAAGCCCTGCTGACTTACTGCTACATTTCCCAGTCACAACTAGAGCTGGTGAAACTCAGACAAACAAGAGCTGATTGTAGAGACAGGGGTAAGGAATTTGTAATATCTTCACTGCAAGTGGTGTAATGACACAAACCACAAAGTGGCATAATTGTAATGGACTGTAAAATGAGTTGACAAATGCAGAATGTATAGAAAACAGAGAGGATATTTGGAACAGATCAAGGCGTGAAAAAACAGAATAAGACTAATATCGAACACACACTCAAAAAATAGGATTTTTTCCCACCAAACAAGTGAGATGACCCCTGAACCATTTCTCATAAGGACCTTTTTTCATTGGAATTTCAAGGTAGAAGGTCTTTCCAATGTACTTCTGAGTTTGCGTAACATAAACCTGTATCCTCAGCTGCATAAAATATGATAGCTCATGATGGTGATTTTGTAACTGCGTGGTAGAAAAAAAAGAAATGTATATGAATGCGATGCTGTAATAAGATACAGAAACTCAAGGTCAACCCAAGCTAAAGCGTTTAAAAATACATCTGGATCCCCTCCAGCTTTATGCATATGGAGCAGCCCAGACATTAACATTGGAACAGAGGTGGCGAGTGCACCGTGGGGCATTTCCCGGTATGCATAGCACTTGCCTTAATAATCAGAGGAAGAGCTATTTTTCTGAGGTATTGTTGTGTCTGAGACCTTTGAGACACCACAGGAGGAGAGCGCTGTAGCTGTTGCGCGGTCAAGCAAAGAAGTGATGGCGTAGGTGGAAGTGGCTTGGACAATAAGCGTCAGCCCGCCCTTCCCATAGTAAACTCGATTTCCTGTTGCACTTTTGTAGGTCAGACCTTTAAATTCTATGAATGGAGTTTTTGTTTGTGTCTTTAAATGTCATTGACAAATCCACTCGAGCCATTATCTAACACTTTCCGTTCTGTTATCTTGTTCTTTGATAAGTGTTCTTAACATATTTGCATCTCAGAATGAGATTTTTCCTTTTAAAAAGAAACTTTTGAACTTTGGTGAAAACTGCCTGTACTTTCTCAATGACTGAAATAACAGCGCTGATATTTCGTCAGAGGACAAACAAGCCTATTAAAATGTGTTTTCTCAAACAGTGTGGTGATAGAGAATATATTTTGTCATCATATTAAGATAATAGCTCCGAGGCACTTAGGTGGGCTGATGCTATGATTATCCACTCATAACTGGGCTTGACTAGCAGGATGTAGATTGGAAGGATGCCTCCGAACAGACAACCTTTGTTTTTATTAATCCTGAGGGATTTTGTAAGGTCAACTAAGCTTGGCTGGATTCCATCAACGTCACATGTTTCTACTGGAGCCTTGTGTTCCTATGATACAGATGCTACATTTGACTCCTGCAGGCGTTTTAGTGATGTAGGTCTAAGAGCCTCTGATGCAATGGTTGTGGTTTCGGGCAGAAGACTCTCAGTTCATGTTCGGTTAATAGTTCACAGAACATGGCAGCTGACATTAAGGATGATCTTTCAGAGGCACTAATCAGGCTTTTGGTGTTTGGAATATTGCAAGAGGATCAATGGTTTGTGTTGCTTTGAAAGAAGGTGTTGGACAGCAGGGACAAAGTGGAACATAAAGAGTGCTTGTCCTCGGTGAATGTAGGCTGTACGACAACAACATGGTCAATTTGATACAAACAGTGGATCAATGGTTTCCAGCAGAGATGAGCACATTGATCAGTAAAAATACTGAGAGCTGCCCTCTGTTTCCAGTGTGCTTTTGTGCTACGCGTCTATTTTTAGAAGCCTATGGCAGCAGTTGAAGGCATGGCATCAAGGACCTATTCAAAGTTAGAAAGTAAACTGACCTCAAGGTCACTTCACAATAAGTGGATGCTTTGAAACTGTGTTTTTGCCCATTTGGAACTCAGTCGTCATTCAGTCTGTCCCTCACATCTCGGATAGAAGGTTCACATTTTTCAAAAAGGTTTTTTTATTTTGAAGGATGCACGCTGTTTGAAAAGCGCCGTCATATAAAAACGCACCGAGATGCGTGGGCTGTATATCCGGCTGCGTTACAAGCTGCATTGCAAAACTTTGTTGGCAAAGTTTCAAGATTGGGCGCTAAACATGACTGCCTTTTTTTTTAATGCTTTTCATGTTATTTGATCCAACCTGTTAAGTGTAACTTATATCACCCTGAAAGTCCGACAGGAAATTCCACAGGATGCCAGACAGAATAACCCAATAAAAACAAGAGCGCCCAAATCATTAGTGGGGAAACATGCTCGCATAACTCACCCAGATGCATGGGCTAATTGGATTTCACCATCAAATCAACAGTTGTAGTGCCTTTGTGCTTTTATGAGACTGACCACAAGGTAAAGGGGATAATGGGCTGTTTGAAGTGACAAAACTTCAACCGCGGCTTTTAGCAGGTTAGAATGGCTGCCAGCTTAACGTGCTGCACTCCACATGCTGAGACTGGCTTCATGCTATAAATTGATCGAGGATCTCTTCCACAGTTAGCTATGGTGACTCATCAGCGGCTGATGTAAGTAAGATGGCGGGGTGATGAGGTAATTGGTGTGGAGAGGTAATTTCCCTCCTGCTCTCGGAGCTGTGGGGGGGCCTCCGGAGAGACGAGGCTCCGGGGACGGGGTGGTGCAGCTGGGGCGCATGGTAACTTGTGAGAAGTTGCTGTTAATGTGAGCCTCCTCTCTCGGGAGGAACGTCCCCACTGAATGGAGAAATCAGCACCTGGCAATGATCACATCCGCCGCGGTGCTCCTGAGGTGGCATGATGAAATCGACGTTATAATAAGCAGGAAGACGAGCAACATGTACGAAGCCAGAGAGGTGGATAGAGTGAATTCATTAAAACTGATTCTGCACTGTAAATCATTTAAAGTTTATTGAGCTTCGAAACACAAGATCCTTAACAAAAATGTGAGGTAGTTGTGAGTTGATTAGCAAGAAAACAAGTTCAGTTAACTTAAAATATTAAATTGAATCCACTAGTAACATATGTTTACAGACAGGGTTGCTTTGTATGAAGAGTTTTTGACCCAGTTTTGACTCCCAGTTACAATGAGATTAACTATTCATCTCCAGGTGTCGGGACTGAATTCAGCTCTAACCTTTCTCACGGTTGGAACTGTTTTGATTATCAAAAGTAACAATCATAGCTTAATTTATCTTGCATTAAAGACACACAGCTGTTTCCACCATGACGGTTTTCTCAAACTGCAGTAAACAAAAGTCTCTAGGGGAGTTTTAACTCTCTAACAATGCACCCTGGGAAATATTCTTATATGCTAGTTTTGCTTGTTATTAACCTAATTTACTAAGTTGAGTGAACTCTCAGATGCCTCAAGTTATAAG